>CAWUFW010008346.1:600000-900002 GCA_963921515.1 Calotriton arnoldi
TTGTCTGCCTTCTTTCCCAATTCTTGGGGAGAGGTATGATCAGAGTCCACCAGGTACTGATGCAACAGCTGATTTTGACAGTTATTAAGAATCTGTTCCCTCATGATAAGATTGTACAATCCTGTGAAGTCACATACCTTACTGCCCATCAACCAACCTTCCAGAGCCTTAGCAGAACAATCCACATAGTCCACCCAGTCTTGAGTCTGTGCTTTTTGGGTATCTCTGAACTTTAACCTGTATTGTTCAGTTGTTAGGCCAAACCCATCAATCAGAGCACTCTTCAAGACTTTGTAATTGTCAGCATCCTCTTCTCTAACAGTGAGGAGCTTGTCTCTACCTTTGTCTGCAAAGGAGAGCCACAAGATTGCTGCCCACTGCTCCTGAGGGACCCTCTGTACTTTACAGGCCCTCTCCAGTGCAGTTATCCACTTGTGGATGTCATCCCCACTCTGGTAGGGAGGGACAATCTTGCTCAGGTTTCTATGGTCATAAGACCTTTCCCTATCTCTGGGGAAATTGCTGCCACCATGGGACTCTAGTCCCATCTTTTTCTTTTGCTTTTCAAGCTCTAGGGACTCCCTGTCTATAGCCAACTGCTCTCTTCTGAGTCTCAACTGAGCTTCTCCATACTTGAGCAGTCTCTCTTTCCTTTCATGAGAGGATTCCCTCCTATGAGAGGAAACAGAGGTCCCTATTGAGGTGTCAGAGTGGTTAGACTCCTGAGAAGGAGATCTAGGCCTTCTGGGCACACTCACAACTCTTCCTGGGGGACAAAGGGGAGGTCAGTCTGATCCTCCTCTTCCTCCACAGGAATAGCTGGGTTTTCCAGGTCAAGGTCATTTTCACCTTCCTGGCCAGGTTCAGAGGGGGGGTCCTGGGTGATTTCACCCCTGGCCCCTTCCTCATCTTCTGCACCACCCTGTCTGCCTACCCCTTCAGACCCTGACAGTCTTCTGAGATCATCCAGCAGGAGTACCTCTATGAGGCGTTGGGTGTTGGCACTTTTGCCTGTCTTTAGTTTCCTAGCAGTGCTTAATGCTCTCAATTCCAAGAATGGGAGATTATCATACTTGGAGGGAAGAAGCCCATTGGCTTCTGGCTGGGACCCACTGGTTCCTGGCCCTAAAGACATTACTAATGTGGTGTGGTGTATGCACTACCTACTCTAGTGTGGCCTACTAAACTCTCTTGAGTTGTAGAAAGGGTGTGCTATCCCTTAACACACAACTCTAAGTTCAGTAGAACTTACTGTATCCTAAGCTTGATTTATTTGTACCTAAGGTACCCTTAGTGGTTTTCAGTTGATCAATTCAATTGAGATTATCTGGTAAAACAATAGCAAGCTGGAATCCCACACGCTGCACACCAATGTGAGAAGTTGGCCTGGTATATGCTGTCCACTAATTATAGTGGGCACCTTGCACCAGTCCAAACAACCCCTTATTGGAGATAGGTTAAAGACAACCTTTATTGAAAGCTATCCTAGTGGTAGCTATGGAGAGCAGCCTTCAGGCTAAGTCTTGAAGGAATGTAAAGCAGCTTGTTTTGCCAGTCTATAATCTCTTGAGTGACCAAATGAAAGAGGACCACACCAGGTATATATTTAAAATATATGTATTTAGTCTTAAACACACCCCTCTAGTCTCTTTATGAGGCTAGAGTTCAAAGTACATAAGTTACAAGTCGAATATCAACAGTAATAGCACAGATACACGTTTGAGCCCTAGGGGCGTACCAAACCATATACCAATAAAGTGGTATAAGAACCACGACTGAGCTAGACACAATGCCTAGAGCCTGTAGAAGTGCTTGGCCCTCAAGGAACCACCCAAGGTAGTGACACAGGGGACCCACTGGGGACGCGTGCAGTGTGAGAACACAGCCGCGAGCCGCCGTTGACTTCTATGGGGAATGTCGCGGTTGGTTTTAAAGAAAAAGGACACTTAGAGGAGGACTTGGAGCAAACCCCTTTAGAACTAGGCTGTTCTAGAGTCAATACCCACGGGAGCACCGGAGTACTCGTGTTACCTCACCCAGGGAAGCCGGGTGCATAGGTGCCTTTCGGGGTCGGGTTTCGTCGTCGTTTTCAATGGCGATCTGCTGCAAAGTGCTGCTGGCGACCAAGTCGAAAGTGTTCTGGTGGATCCAAGGGTGGATCGAAGATCTGAAGAACCTGAAAGCAGAGGGGACAGAGTCTGGGTCACTAGCCAGTGACCATCAAGGCGATGAGCAGATGCCCACCGATGTCGGGTGCTTCAGGTAGGTTGACGGTCGTCTTGACTCTTCAGCCACGAGGTCCAGGAGGCGTCAACGACAACCAGGAGCTGGATTCGAGCTGTCCACGAAGTCTGTCGATTGCAGGGGTGTCGACGACCGGATTGGACCCAACAAGCCTTGGCAACGGCAAGTCTCGTAGAAACAAAGAAAGGACGTTGATGCAGACCAGCAAGGTCTGGGGGACTCACCCAGCAAGGGTAAGTCAGGGCACGTCTGGAGTAACCAGGAAAGCCCAAACAGAAGAAGAGTTGCCTTCGGGAGGGCCCACTAGCCAATGGACTAGCGACCGCGAAGGAGCCTCGAGTGGACACACTTGGAGCTGGCTTGCAGGACACTCGTGGAGTGGAGGCCAGTGATCTTCGGTGCAGTCGGTGCTGGAGGCGGGGGCTACTCGGAGCCCAAAGCACAACTTCGTGGGAGACCAGGAAGAGGATGCACTTGCAAATGTGCTCGGTGTCCATGGGTCACGGTTCCACGTTACCCACGATAGCTACGGGCCTCAGCTTTGCGGGGGACTCAGGGCAGCCTCGGGAAGTCTGGAAATCTACCTCTGGTGATGCAAAGACTTCGGCGTCCGGCGGGAGCTTCAGCGATGCAGACCGGACAATTGCTTCTTAGGTGCCTGCCAAGCAGGGGAGTCACTCCTTGACCCCAAGGGAGATTCTTCAGTCCTCTAATCTTTAGGTAGATCATCGAAGGTCCAGGATTCAGTGTCAGAGTTTCGTCCAGGGTAATCTAAAGTCCTAAGGACTTGGGTCCCATACTTATACAAAGTTAGGGGGTTGGACATACTCTGGGGACTCCACTCTATGGGAGGGTCAGGGAAGAGGGGTGGTTACACCCTTTCCCTTTGTCCAGTTTCCCACCAGAGCAGGGGCAGGTAGCCCCTGCAACCGGTTTGAACTGGCATATGCACAGGGACACCAAATGTGCCCCCAGTGCAGGACTTCAAAGCACCAGAGGGTGCTCACGCCCAGCCCCAACACACATTATCCTGTCTGGGGAGGTGGTTACACCTCCTTGGGACAGGAAACCTATTGTCCAGGCCTCCCCTGCCGGAGTTTCAGTCAGCAGCAGGAGGCCAGACCCGTGTCTGTGGCAGCGGCATCCATTTTGTGATGCCAGGGCTCTGGAAAGAAGTTACCGGGTAGCCCGGTGTGTACATGTCTCTCCTCTAGAAGGGTGGAATGCTACCCCCGCCGCCAGAATTGGCGGGGGTAGTATTCCAAGATGTTTGACACCAAACACGACATGTTTCTGTGCAGCCATCCCCAAGTTAGCATTTACCGCGAGGATATAATGTACTTAAGAGTATATGGTCAGGCTGCACCACAAACAGCATCAGAGGATTGACTCCGAACGCTGAAGAGGGGCCCTGCTCGTGCAGGGCACCCTCTCACATAAAAACCAAGCACTCTGCCTTCAGGATTGTTAAGGCCTGCCATAGGAGTGACTTATAGGTTTATATGTGTGTGCAATTGTAGTGATATAGGTAGCCTATATCACAGTAAGGGGTGTATGCACCACCTTACCCAGGCTGCAGTAGCAGACCTGTGGTGTCATTTTGGATGGCCTTCCAGCGGTGGCACAATACATGATGCAGCCCCTGGTAGGCCTCTGAGGTACCTATGCCCTGGGTACATAGTATACCATATACTAGGGACTTATAAGGGCACTCCAGATTCCAATCAGAGAGGTGCCTAAGGCACATGGAAACCATTTTAGAGAGGAAGCAGCTAGGCTGGGGTTCTGATTAGCAGGGCCCCAGCCAGACTAAAGTCGAAAAACAGTGAAGCATCAGCAAAAAGTGGGGGTACCCATGTGAAGCAGATCCTACTCTCCTACACAAAATTCCTGTTAGGTCTGAAATCAAACCCTCCAGACCGAAGGATTCCCAGGCCAAGTTTTTCTCTGGCAAATGTTTCAGATGTGGCAATCCCGGTCATATGGCTGATTTTAAAGCTTGTCCAGGTTGGAAGGCCACTTGTAGTGTGTGTGGATGCAAGGGCCACTTTACCAAATGTTGCAGATTGAGTAAGGGTCAAAAGAAGATCAGGGAAGTTGATCTCTATGATGATGACTTAGATCTCGAGGACATGAACATATATCAAGTCAAGGGATCTAATTGCGAGGGTCCCATTGAAATTGTGCCAATCAATGATGCCCCGGTGAAGATGTTGTTTGACTCAGGAGCCAAAGTCACTTTAATACCCAAAATCTTCTTTGAACAATATCTAGTGAAGAAAGTCAAGTTATGCAAACCTGACATAAAGCCAAAGGGTTACGGTGGAGAAATAATTGATCTTCTGGGTTACTTTTGGGGCACTATTGATTTTAAGGGTAGGATCATCCTAGGAAAGGTGTATGTATCTATGAAGGGTGATTCATTTATCAGTTGGTTTCACCAACGGGATTTACATGTGTTCTTAGACCCTAATGAGAATCCCCCTGTGTGCCTGAAGGAGATCACATCTGTCAGTCAAGTTGCTGACGGGTGGAACACTTGGGTGAAAGAGTTTCCTGAGGTGTTCCACAGCAAACTTGGGTGTCTCAGAAACTACATACACTACATCAAGGTTAAACGTGGCGCTTCACCAAAGGTAGCCAAAGTTCGGGGTGTCCCCCTTTTGGCAAAAGAAAGTATGAAAGCAGAACTTGATAAGTTGATTGCCAATGGTATCATACAAGAGGTTGAGGCTATGGAGTGGCTGTCTCCGATCGTAATGGCCCGCAAGGCCAATGGCGAAGCCAGATTATGTGTTGATTTGAGGGAACTCAATAAGGCTGTAGTTGTAGATCATTACCCTCTCCCCAACATTAGCGACATGTTATGCACACTAGGTGGAGCGAAGCATTTCTCGTCCCTTGATTTAACGTCTGCATATCACCAGGTCAGACTACACCCAACATCTCAAGATCTTACGGCCTTCGTAACGCCGTTTGGCACTTTCAAATTTTTGAGGATGCCTTTCGGCCTGATCGCCGCCGCCTCTGTTTTTCAGAGAGTCATGGAGGGTATATTGAGGGGCGTGGATGGTGTGAAAGTCTACCAAGACGATGTTCTGGTATTTGGTGTAGACACCACAGAGCATGATAGCAGTATGCGAGTGGTCCTAAGAAGGTTGTGTGATGCTGGTCTAACCTTGAGGGTGGATAAATGCTGATTTGACGTGGCAGAAATTGATTACCTAGGACATTTGTTGTCTGCCGATGGCATCAAGCCCAAACCGGCCCTGGTCAATACTATCAGCAATCTTAGAGTCCCTCAGGACAAAGTGGAGCTGGTAAAGTTTCTAGGGATGGCGGAGTTTTATCATAAATTCATCCCCAACTTTGCTGGTGTACCGGAACATTTGAGAAGTCTTCTAAAAAAAGGGTGTGAGTTTACATGGAGCGAGTCTTGTGACGATGAGTTTAAAAATTTGAAAGTGTGTCTGAGCAAAGCCCCTAACCTAATTAGTTTTGAACCGAAGAAAACGTCTCTTTTAATGACTGATGCCAGTTCGAAGGGTCTGGGAGCTGTGCTCCTTCAGAGTTCTGGTGGTGAGGAGAAGTGGATCTTGTTCTTGTCCAGACCCTTGAGAGATGCGGAGTACAATTGCTCCGTCATCGAAAGGGAGGCCCTTGCCATATTTTGGGCTGTCCGTAAGCTGTGAAAGTTCCTGTGGGGTTCTAACTTCACTATAGTGACTGATCATAAACCATTGAAGGAAGTGTTTTTGAGGAAGGGCATTGATCTGGTGTCTCACCACATTCAAAATGGGTTGTAGCTCTACAGGAGTTTGATTTCATAGTCTCCTGCCTCCAAGGAGCCTGTAACTTGTTGGCTGACTGCCTATCCAGGTTAGGAGATGTCCATGATAACTGTGTGGCACCCGCTAGTGAAGGTGATTGGTTTGGAGGTGAGGAACTTGAGGAAGAGGTTAACGTTTGTCTCATCAGTGAAGGCATCGTCTCCGAGAATGAATGGAAGGATGCCTTGGCCAAGGACGAGTTGCTGCAGAAGGTGGTGACCATGGTTTTGGGTGAGTGGTGCAACAAAAAGGATTGTGGTGAAGATCTCAAGGTGTTCTGGCAGGTCAAAGAGGAATTATCTGTTGTTGACGGCATTCTCTTAAGAGGTAGTAAATTAGTTCCTCCTCGTATTCTCTGGGAACGGCTGCTGGTGAGTGCCCATGCCAGTCACATGGGAATTGTAAAAACCAAAGAAAGGATTAGAGAAGCGTATTGGTGGCCTGTCGTGGATGTTCATGTTGAGAGAGTGGTTAGAAATTGTGCAGAGTGTGCTTGTAGTGACAAGATTTTGAAGTGCAGGACTCAACCCATGGTAACGAGAAAGCCGTCTGAAGGGCCTTGGTCCGATATAGCCATAGACATTCTAGGTCCGGTCAAGAGGAATGCGCGTGAGCGGTATGTTCTGGTTTATATGGACATGCATTCACGGTGGCCTGAAATAAAGATAGTGAACTCTACAGAGTCGACTGTAGTTATTGATTTTTTGGATGAACTGTTTGAGAGAGAGGGTTTCCCTTCCTCTTTATTGTCTGATAACGGCGTCCAATTTACCTCCAACGTATTTGAGGAGTTCTTATCTTCAAGAGGGATCATACATAAGAAGGCAGATTCAGCACTCTGATGGCTAATTTCTTTTCTTACCGACCACACTTTTCAGATCTTTTCTTCTGTAGCCACCTCCAGTGTCCACTCCTCTCACTGTGGGGTTCCCCAGGGGTCTATCCTCAGTCCCTTATTATTTAACATCTATGTCAAACCCCTGGCAGTGATTGCAGAGGGCGCTGGGTTGTCTTTATTTTCTTACGCCGATGACACCCAGATTATTTTCTCTCTCTCTGCGGGGAATAAGTCGGAACCATCTGTTCTTTGGGCTGGGCTGAGCAAAATTGCATCCTGGATGCAGGCCAACTTTCTTAAACTTAATGGTGAAAAAACTGAGGTCCTGATCTTGGGAAAAAACTAAGATCTTTGGGGACACCACCATTGGCCCTCTCATCATGTCCGTAACCTTGGCTTTATCATTGACGACTCACTATTAAAGCGTCAACAAGCCGTGAAGGTGGCTGCAACCTGCTTCACCATCTTGAAATGGTTGAAGGAAATTGTATAGATGCTGCCCAGCTCCACCCAGAGAACTGTAGTCCAGGCAATGGTAACATCTACACTGGACTACGGTAACATTCTTTACTTAGGGGCCAATAAAGACTTGACACGCAAGCTGCAGCTGGTGCAGAATTCTGCTGCAAGATTGCTTTGTCAAGTTCCTAGAGCGGCCTCCATCTCGGGTTCTTTGAGTGACCTCCTCTGGCTTAGAGTTGAGAGCCGGATCAAGTTTAAAGCTCTGAGCTACATGTTCAGGGTCAAGCAGGGTACGGCTCCTCAGTATCTGCAAAAACTAGCCAAACCCTATCTGCCTTCATGTACTCTTCTCTCCACCACTCAGGCAAAATTCATGGTGCCTAGGATTAGACTGTCCCGCATGGGTGGTCGTTCCTTTGCCTACCTAGGCCCCTCTTTGTGGAATGCTCTTCCTCTATCACTCCGGAGTGAAACCATTTACACGCACTTTCGTAAATCACTCAAAACCTGGCTGTTCAATCAGTAATTTCTTTTCCTGCTCCTTCTCTGGCTGGCGCCGGGAAACCCTTTTTGGGTAGCTGTTGCACCTGATATAAATTTTAAAATAATAATAAGGCAGCCCTCTATCATCCGGAGAGCAATGGAGTGGTTGAGAGGTTTGTGAAAGTCTTGAAGGAGTCTTTGCAGCAGGGCTGTGCGTCAGGTTTAGACTGGGAGGTAGTTATGAGAAAGAAGGTTAGGGAGTATAGGTTTACTCCGCACTCTTCCACAGGAGTTTCACCTTTTCGCTTATTCAAAGGAAGAGTGGCTAATACCGAGGTTTGTCCCTCATGGGTACTGTCTAAGAGGTCCATGGTTGATAATCATATTGGAAGTGTGGAAGGATGGAAAGAGAGAGAAAAGCGGGTTGCGGAAAAGAGGAAGGTTTGGTTTGATGACCGCAGAGCTGTGAAAGAAACGGCAGTTTCAGTTGGGGACTGGGTTAAAATTAAGTGTCCTCGCTTAGGCACAGGTTGCTCCAAATTTAGCAAGCCCTTTAAGGTCATCAAGCTGTTTAAGAACGCCATTAAGACCAGTGACCACAGAGTCTGGAATCTTAACAGGGTGTGCAAATGTCTTCCCTTGAATGTACCCAATTCATCCGCCACCACCTCTGGTTTGAGCTCTGCAGAAAGGAGCTTGAGACCCCAAAGGGTAATCAGACGACCTGCCAGATTGTATGACTTTGTCTAAGGTTTTTATTATTGGGTTTCTGTGTTTCTCAACCCTGTTGTTCTTATGCCATTCTGCACTATTGTACATGGTTTTGCTTATGTCTTCATATTCCGTTGTATATTGGGAGGGAGGTGATGTATTGTCTTGTTTTGTTAAGGAATGTTCTTTTATGACATGACACGGAACGTGAAACCCCTGGTTGCCATGGATGGTTGTGGAGCTGTCAGTTGACAGTTACCTGCCTCCGCTGCTGGATGGGGTCTTCATGATTTGTAACCTAATAAACCCCATTAACTTTACTACGGCCTCCTGTTTCCTTGAACAAGCTGATCTTAGAGATGTCTTGCTTCATCATATCCTTGTTGGGTCGGCGCTGCAATACCCAGCGGTTCCGCCAAAGGGTCACTTTGGCAGAGATATTGGTATGCCGTATGATGAATGCAAGGTAGAGTCTAGGTGGGGTGGTCTCACATGTGTGATGATGTGGGTTAAAACTGGTCACGGAGGCTACCAACTTCTTTTAATAACTGCACCGCCCTGTCAGATTAAAAACCTTTATAGTTAAATGCTACCAATGGGGTCATAAAGTACCATGGTAGTCTGATGTGAGCTCCCTCTTTAGGGTCCAACTCTAGTCAGTCAACATGTTACACGCCCCTAGTGGCCAGGAGGATCCGTGGCGCTTCGTCAGGACAGGAATAGTGAGTGAATCTTCCTATCCCACAAATGTGTCAAAAGAGGTGCCCTTTGAGTGGTACCTACCTTTTGATGTTGGCTTTCCAACCTATCAGGAAAGAAATAGGAGACAGAATTGTCATGTTCCTGGCATGAGAGCGTCTTATTGACCAGGATGTCCATTATTGTAGACCAAAATGTTCGTCTTCTGCTGGAGTGGCGTCTTTCTCTTTAAAAGGTTTATTTAGCCAGGTTGACAAGTGCAAAACTGCACACACAGGCTCTGAAGTGGCTGGCCTGAGACATGGTTAATGCTTAAGTGGGTGGCACAATTAGTGCTATAGGCCACTAGTATCATTTAATTTACGAGCCCTGGGTACAGAGTACCACTTTACTAGGAACGTATAAGTAAATTAAATATGCCAATTGGGGAGGAAACAATGTTAACATGTATAGGAGAGAGAGCCCAAGCTTTTTAGCACTGGCTAGCAGTGGTAAAGTGCACAGAGTCCTAAGACCACCTTAAAGCTGTCAGGTCTAACATCTGCTAACAATATTTTGTTACGACTAAAACAAATCAGATACTTTTTAAAAGAGTGATTATTGCAACAAAAATGGTGGAATAAATTAACTTACTGAAGCTCTAAGTGTTGAGCGTTGTCATGTTCAGGACCTTGCATTGCAACTATTGGCTCACACATGCCAAGAGCAACATTGTGTGCCAAACGAAAAAGTATGGTGTTGGCCATTTCTGCATTGGGCATGAAACAACGTGGGATTTATTGAAATATCAGTGGTCTCCTTTAAATATGGCAGATTCCCAAAGATGTGAATGAAAATAGCCATCTTGGTGCAAACTGGAAAGGAATACTCACTATTAAATGACGTTATAGCAGTAAAACAACACAACTCTTAAAAGTAAATAGATATATAAAAATATATGAGATGAAGAAACTGAAAGTAAAGCAATAGCAAATACAGAACAAATACACACAAAAGAAGTATTTTAAGCATGATTTATTGTAGACCTTTATCATTTAACATGACAGATCAACAAACTATTATGCACAGTTGGAAAAAAGTTGAGTAGATCTGCAATGATGAACAAGCAAGGGATCTGTTACTCAATGTAACTGATAATCTAGTAGAAGATTTTGTTTGTTGATTTTGTTGATTTTTTAAACAAACAATACATACATTGCAGTCATAATATAGTACATCCGACAGATGACTGAATAGTTGTACATCACATCAAGCATTTCTTATTGCTGTACAATCAATTCAATTTTGCATTCCGTCCTGCAGAGACCTGAGTTAGGTCTATATATCGTATCGCATGTAAGTCTTAGCTTGGGTTGACACTAGGTAATATGTAACAGACACCCATATATTCTTAGGTCTAGAGGCCGCCGGCAGCTCTTCTGCGTATGTGTTTAATTGATCTATACAGTATGTGACACCCCATAACCATTGTTCCACCTTAGGGACTGCTTTTCTTCCCCAGTGTATTGTCACCTGCCATTTGGCTAGTAGTGTGATAATAGACACCAGCTTACGATTGCATGGTGTAGAGATTTAACTAGCCTTAGGAGACATATCTGTGGAGTACATTCTACCCTCTCCATTGCTGTGTCAGGCAGAGCGTGCACTACCTGTGTCCAGAATCAGTATATTAATGTGCAGGTGAAGGGTAAGTGTAGAAAATCTGCATCCATCTTTCCGCATCTGACACAGTGGGAACTAGCGTGGAGCCCATACTTATGTAATTGAAGTGGAGTATAATATATTTCGAGCAAATATTTAAAGTATATTATTCTAAGGTTACAGTTGACAGTGAGCCTACCTGTGAGTCCGCAACAGGCTCCCCAGTCCTCCTGAGATATTGGTGTATCGAACACTGCATTCCATCTATCGAGGGCTGCAGCCGAGCCGTCCGGCACCCCCTGCAGGGAAGAGTTATATAATCTTGTTATGAGGCCTTTGCATAAGCTAAATGTTCAATCAATCAATCATATCATTTGTAAAGCGCACTACTCACCCGTGAGGGTCTCAAGGCGCTGGGGTGGGGAATGCTGCTACTGCTCAAAAAGCCAGGTCTTGAGGAGTTTTCTGAAGGTCAGCAGGTCTTGGGTCTGCCGTAGGTGGATGGGGAGGGTGTTCCAGGTCTTGGCGGCGAGGTGGGAGAACGATCTGCCGCCGGAGGTCGCTCTTCAGAAGCGGGGGACAGTGGCGAGGGCGAGGTCGGCGGAGCGGAGCTGGCGGGTGGGGGTGTAGACGCTGAGTCGTCTGTTGAGGTACGTTGGTCCGGTGTTGTGGAGTGCCTTGTGTGCGTGGGTGAGGAGTTTGAAGGTTATCCTCTTGTTGACCGGGAGCCAGTGCAGGTCTCTCAGGTGGGGTGTGATGTGGCTGCGGCGAGGGATGTCGAGGATCAGGCGTGCAGAGGCATTGTGGATGCGTTGGAGCCGTCTCAGGAGTTTGGCCGAGGCTCCTGCGTAGAGGGCGTTTCCGTAGTCCAACCTGCTGCTGATGAGGGCCTGGGTGACCGTTCTTCTCGTTTCAGTGGGGATCCACTTGTAGATCCTGCAGAGCATGCGGAGGGTGTTGAAGCAGGCGGAGGAGACGGCGTTGACCTGTTTAGTCATGGAGAGGGTGGAGTCGAGGATGACCCCTAGGTTGCGTGCGTGGTCGGTGGGTGTTGGGGCGGTTCCCAGTGCGGTCGGCCACCAGGAGTCGTCCCAGGCCGAAGGGGTGGATCCGAGGATGAGGACCTCCGTCTTGTCCGAGTTCAGCTTCAGTCGGCTGTTCCTCATCCATTCAGCGACGGCCTTCATTCCTTCGTGAAGGTTGGTTTTGGCGGTGTGGGGGTCCTTGGTGAGGGAGAGGATCAGCTGGGTGTCATCGGCGTAGGAGATGATGTTGAGGTCGTGCCGACGGGCGACGTGGGCGAGCGGTGCCATGTAGATGTTAAACAGAGTTGGGCTGAGGGAAGAGCCCTGGGGTACGCCGCAGATGATCTCGGTGGCTTCGGAGCGGAAGGGGGGAAGGCGGACGCTCTGTGTTCTGCCGGAGAGGAAGGAGGTGGTCCAGTCCAGGGCCTTCTCATGGATCCCGGCGTTGTGGAGGCGTGTTTGTAGTCTGTGGTGGCAGACCGTGTCAAAGGCGGCTGACAGGTCCAGGAGGATGAGGGCCGCCGTTTCTCTGTTGTCCAGCAGGGACTTGATGTCATCGGTGGTGGCGATGAGGGCAGTCTCGGTGCTGTGGTTGCTGCGGAACCCGGACTGGGAAGGGTCCAGGATGTTGTTCTCCTCGAGGTAGCGGGTCAGTTGTTTGTTGACGGTCTTCTCGATGACCTTTGCCGGGAACGGGAGCAGGGAGATGGGCCGGAAGTTCTTGAGGTCCTTGGGGTCCGCCTTGGGTTTCTTGAGTAAGGCGTTGATCTCGGCGTGCTTCCAGCTCTCCGGGAAGGTTGCTGTCTCGTAGGAGGTGTTGATGACTTTCCGGAGATGGGGTGCGATGGCTGTGCTGGCTTTGTTGAAGATGTGGTGTGGGCATGGGTCTGACGGAGATCCGGAGTGGATGGTGTTCATGATCTTGATGGTGTCGTCGTCGTTGATGTTGGTCCAGGAGAGCAGGCGGTTGGTGCGGATGGTGGTTGTGGGGGCGGAGGTCTCAGTGGTTGTCGGCGCAGTCGTGGCATTGAAGCTGTCGTGGATGTCTGCGATCTTGCGGTGGAAGAAGGTGGCCAGCGAGTCGCACAGGTCTTGCAAGGGTGGGACGTTGTTGGTGTTGGAGCTGGGGTTGGAGAGTTCCTTCACGATATTGAAGAGCTCTTTGCTGTTGTGCGCGTTGTTGTCTAGGCGGTCTTTGAAGGAGGCCCTTTTGGCAGATCTGATGAGGTGATGGTGTCTGCGGGTGGCGTTCTTGTGGGCTGCGTGGCTGTCCAGTGTTCATTCACGGAGCCAGATCTTCTCCAGCTTTCGGCAGGTTTGCTTGGAGGCCCGGAGGTCTTCAGTGAACCAGCTGGCTTTCTTGTTGGTGTGACTGTTGGAGGGTTTCTTGATCGGGGCGAGGGTGTTGGCGCAGTCGTTGATCCACTCTCTGAGGTTGCGGGCGGCGGTGTCGGGGTCGGTGGGGTCGGCGGGTGGGCTCTGGGCGAGGGTGGTAGTTAGCTGGTCTTCGGTGACTTTGCTCCAGCAGCGGCGGGGCATCTGTTGGGTGCGGTGGTGCGTGGTGGGTTTCTTGAAGGTGAAGTGGATGCAGCGATGGTCGGTCCAGTGGAGTTCGGTGGTGTGGTTGAAGGAGACGTGGGGGCTTGCGGAGAAGATGGGGTCAAGCGTGTGACCGGCGGAGTGGGTGGGTGTTGTGACGAGTTGTCTGAGTCTGAGGTTGGCTAGGTTGTCGATGAGGGTGGTGGAGTTGGTGTTGTTGTTGTTCTCGAGGTGGAAGTTCAGGTCCCCGAGGAGGATGTAGTCCGTGGAGGCGAGGGCGTGTGTGCTGACGAAGTCGGCGATGGAGTCGCTGAACTGTGGTCGGGGTCCGGGGGGTCTGTAGATGAGGGTTCCTCTGAGGGTGGTGTTGGGATCGGTGTGGATCTGGAAGTGCAGGTGTTCGGCGGTGCTGAGGGTGTCGTTGGTGTTGGTCGAGACTCTGAGAGTGTTCCTGTGGACGATGGCGATTCCTCCTCCTGCTCCGTTGGTGCGGTCCCTGCGGGTGATCTTGTAGCCTTCCGGGACGGCTATGGCTATGTCGGGTGCCGAGGCGGGGTTCAGCCAGGTCTCCGTCAGGAAGGCGACGTCTGGGGAGGTTGAGTCGAGTAGGTCCCAGAGTTCAACGGCGTGTTTGCGGGCAGAGCGGGTGTTGAGAAGGATGCATCTGAGGTGGTTGGGTTCTTTCCTGGTCGGCGGCATGGTGGGGCGGATGCTTGTGAAGCTGCAGTTCTGGCAGGTGAAAGCTTCGTGGGTGCGCTTCGGGGCGGCCAGGAAGCAGGTGTGTGATCCTCCGGTGTTGAGTGCGTGGATGGATCTGGCATCGTAGCGGTGTCGGGCATCGTGGCGTTCGTGGGGTCCAGGGGTCCTGGCGCTGGGCGTGGTCCAGGCGCGGACGGGCGCAGACGGGCTTGTCTTAGGCGCGCCTTCGCCGTGCCAGCGGCGTGCCCGCTGCGCGCGGCCGCTGCGCTGCCTCCATATGAGGGGATGTGGGAGGGAGGAGCAGCTGGGAGGCGGGTGCGGGGCGGCGAATGGGATTGCAGGGGGGCGGGGCCGCAGGGACGCAGCGGCGGGAAAAACAGGCGGGGGCCGCGGGAGAACTGGGCACAGGAAGGAAAAACAAGTTTATGCAAGAAAACAAGTACAGGCACAGAGGAATAAAAACAAGTCTGGGCAAGAAAGCAAGTTAGGCACAGGGGGATAAAAACAAGTCTGGGCAAGAAAGCAAGTTAGGCACAGGGGAATAAAAACAAGTCTGGGCAAGAAAGCAAGTTAGGCACAGGGGAAAAGTACAGGATTAGCATTGTCTGTAGTGCCCCTAACATTACTGGTTCTTCTGGGAATTGGGGATACAGAGATCTTACAGCTGCCCAGAGCCTAAGATGTATGAATGCAAATATTGTGGTGAGGGGTTGCGTAGAGGAGAGGCCTTCTAGCGACAAGAATTTCCCCTCAGGTTATAGGTCTCCTAATGCTGTTTCCCCCACCCTCACTAGTATGTCTAAAGCTTTAGGTTTATGAGTGATGGTGATGGCCAGGTGGTACCTCAAGGGCATTACCGGTGTATCCATCGGGACCTTATCAACCCTCAATTTATGCAAGGATTTTGAGGTGTTGAGTATGATGTTGATCTCCAGTTGTGCGATCTCTGCTCTGTATTCCTGCCCAGGTCAATGTTATCATGCAAGTTTTAATGGTTTTAAAAAACTAATTTCTCATTAGGATGGGAATGGTAATGAACATGTACAAATATCTGGCCAATATAACCATTTTCATAACTGCCACTCTATCGGCCAGTGATTGAGGCAACCGTATACATCTAGCTACTTGGTCTTCCAGTTTTGTGATTGCTCGCCCACAGTTCTGTCTAACCACTATCTCCGGATCCCTTTGTTCCCATACCGCAAGGTATTTAATGGGTTCCGTACACCACTCAAGTGGAAATTCCAGAGCGTGAGGTTCAGTGGCCTGCGTAATAGGGAATATAGATGATTTGTCCCAATTGAAACTCAAACCTGAGTACCGTTCATAGCGAACATATTCACGTGTTAGGGGTGCCAGTCGCCTATATCATCTGCATATAGTGAGATGGCAAGTGGATGTTGGCAAAATCATAATGCAGTCACTGGGTTTCTCTGCCTAATCATACATGCCAATGATTCTAAGGCAAGGGTGAATAA
Source organism: Calotriton arnoldi (assembly GCA_963921515.1). Lineage (NCBI taxonomy): Eukaryota > Metazoa > Chordata > Amphibia > Caudata > Salamandridae > Calotriton > Calotriton arnoldi. Next base: position 615,650 of record CAWUFW010008346.1, read on the forward strand.
TATCGGTGAAAATGGGCAGCCCTGCCTTGTTCCCTTGCAGATCTTGACTGGGTCTGAAACATTGCCATTAATGCACACCCTTGCTACTGGGTTTGTGTAAAATAGGCATATCCACCTTATAAATGCCCGTGGCATCCCCATACCATGGAGCACCATGAATATAGGTTCCCAGAGTATAGAATCAAAAGCCTTTGCAGCATCTAACACAGCCACTGCCTTAACCTCTGGGTCCAGCTGATGCAAGACAGCGAACAATGTTTGCAGAATGTGTGAGGTTGAGCATGCGGGTACAAATCTCTATTAATCTGGCAACACAGAGCTTGGGAGAAGAGGTTGCAACTAAGCAGCTATTATTTTTGCCAATATTTTGGTGTCTATATTGATGAGCGATAGTGGTCTATAAGATTTGCATCTCTCTGGGGCCTTACCCAGTTTCAATAGTGTTATTATTAATGCTTCGCAGATTGTCGGGGAGGAGCATTTGTTGTTCATATGCTTCTATATACATTGCATGTAGGTATGGCCCTAAGAGGCTTGCATATGTCTTGTAGAATTAGGTCCCCACCTGGTGCTTTTCCATTTAGTAGAGTGCTTAGGGTTTTTTTAACTTCCTCTACCATTATTGGTTGCACCAGAAACTCCCTCTGTCTCAGGGAGAGCCAGGCTAATGCTACATTATCAAGATATGCAGCTGTGTCTGTCGCCATGGCAGCCTCGTGCATCCCATACAGTTGGGAATAGAAAGCCATAAACTACGACATATTGGCTGAGGTGCCATAACATTTATCCCCATCCTGGGTCTCTATCTCCACAATGTGTGCTTGTGGTCTTTGTTCGGTTATTTTGGAGGCCAATGTTTGTCTCAGTCTACCACCCTCCCCATATGGTCTCACTTTCCATCTTCTAGGCATATGGCGCACTTCTGCTATTTCAGTGTATTCAGTGACGTGTTCTCATAGTTCTGCTAATGTATTCAGGTCGGGTACATTTCATAGCTTCTCTCTAGGGTTTTTAATTTGCTCTCTATATATTTTAGCCGCAAGCAGAATGATCTCAGGACCCCTGCCTGTAATCCCATACACTCTCCTCGAATGGTAATCTTGAATGTCTCCCATAGTCTCCCAGCCACCTCCACAGAGACCTCGATCTCCTGAAAGTAGCACACAATCGCCACACTCATACTGTCTCTAAAGGCCATGTCCAAAAAGTAGACTTGAAGTGCCATTGAAACAGTGTGTGCATTTGGGTAGGTATTGCGAGTTGTAGGAGGTTTGATGTGTTATCTGATAGTGTCCTGGGTAGATGTTTCACTGCTCTTGTCCATGTCTGATCGGGACCATGTATTGTGGAGCGATGAGATAAATGTCCCTTGTCTGGTGTCTGGGAGGCATGCCCTCCATATATCCACTATCGCATATTCCTCCATAGTGCCCAGAATAACCTGGGCTGCTTGATTCCTACTCCATTCTGTGAATGCAGACAGGTCCAATGTTGGGTTGATATACGTGTTAAGATTCCCACCCCAGGTTACCACTGTGAGGGGCAAAGCATACAGACATCCCCAAACCTTAGTATAGAACTCAGGACCGCCTATATTGGAGACATATGTTTTAACGATCGTCACCATGGTGTCATTGAGGCACCCCTGCACTATGATGTACAGCCCCTGATCATCCTTTTCGGAATGTGTGAGTGTAAACGGAGTCCCAGTTTTTATTAACAGTAGAACACCCCTGGAATAAGAGGAGTAGGATGAGGCATCTTTCACCGTCGACCACCTTGCACCTATATTTAGCTCTGTGGAGCGAGTAAGATGTGCTTCTTGCAGCATTGTTACCTGTACGTAATGGCGGTCAAGATATGCTAATAATTGCCTCTTTTTTAGGGTTATTAAGCCCTCTTATATTCCATGATAGAACCCTAATTAGGCCCACAGTTGCGTTACTTTAGTTGGGTGTGCTTGCGTACTCATACTGTAATATGGGATGATGTACTCTACGCTGGCTTGGTGATGTACTGCCACTGTGACAACTAACAAACAAAAACCTTACCTCCACCCACTTCAGCAATCCCAAACAAGCTTAAGCCTTCCCAGACAAATTAAGGAAACAAGTTCCAATGGTCAAACTTGGTAATAACATAAATTTGTATTATTGAATTCATACTATACAATATCATGTGGGTTATACCCTCGTGGGGCGACTGGATACCAGGTGTTCCATCCAATGTACAGGGGTGGCTGGGCACAATGATGACCTGTGTATCCTGGTTCTTCACCCCTTAGCGGCTGACAACATGGCAGTCACAAGTATGGATCTAACTGCAGTGCCGGCTCATATGAATGTGCCCCATATTTGCCTGACTCAAGCAGTCCAAATCCAGACTATCTATGCGGCAGCCAGCAACCTGCAGCAGCCCCAGGGCACTTCCCTGGGCATAATCATCTATCAGCCCACAGTCGCTGGTATTTCAAACCTCCCATTTTCACAGTCTGCAGTGACCGTTGCCATCTACTGCTAAGCTTTGGGCGGTATAGAGGAAGAACTTGTTGGGCTCTTGCACTGGTGTTGTATTGATTTAAGAAAGTCCATTACGTTCTTGAGCTTGTGAAGATTTTCTGGCTCCGGCCATTATGATCAATTTGGATTCGGGCTGGATAGTACATAGCTTATGATATATTTGCTGCCTGTAGTTTTTTCTTCACCTGGATGAACTCTCTGCGTGCACTTCTACTGTAAAGTCTGGGAAGAAGGCCACTTCATATCCTTGGTATTGTATAGTCTACTTTTCTCTGGACCGACGAAATATCATGCCCCGATCTCGATAGATTAATCATTTGGGGATTATGGGCTCATGGTGGTCCTGGGTGGTGGTCGCACCATGAAAGACCTGTGTGCCCGCTCCATGAGCAGGACTGCTGACAGCTGTTGTGTTCCAGATATTCATTTCAGCATGTTTTCTATACAGTCCTCCAGCTGGCCTGTGTTTGTGGATTCAGGTACTCCAATATTTCTCAAATTCCTGCACCGCGAACACGCTGCGAGACCTTTATTATGGGCTTGGATCACCTGCAACTTAGTGGTGAACATCTGTGTATTATCTTCCACGGTCGAGAGGCGTTGCTCTGCTTCTGTGATTCGCGATGCCTGTTTGGCTAGCTTCGTGGCCATATGGTCAATCCTCAGATTTACGGTATCAATCTTGCTGTGTATTGATTGGAGGTTTTATTGCATTGCTGAGAGTATGTTTTCTAAAGATGTGGCACTTGTGGGGTGAGTCTCTTCCTTGGGGTCCGAGAGCACATGCTGTTGCATTCGGGGGATGTGTCCACTCTCAAATGTGAGCCAAGATTGCTGATTATCTGTTTTTCCCATCTTGGTCAGTGTTTCTCTCTAGTTAACTGGTGTGTGGGCTGGCATACTTCCAAGGCCTGTAGGCTTCCTCTTGAATTCCAATGGCGTGTTTGTGCCTGGCGCCTGCCAATGATCGGCGGGTTCCTCGATGTCAGGGGACCATACCCCCTGGTTTCATGTCTCAGTGCAGCTCCTGTTCTAATCATGGCGGTTATACTTTTGTGCCTTATCTTCTCGACTTGCCTCAGTGCAGTCCGAGGATTTAGTGGGCCTGGGCAGCTCTACGCTATTACTTTCTGAGCTCCTCTGTAGTAGTTCACGCGACACTCACTGCATCAGCCTCTGCTGTATAGTCTATTATGGGGCCCAGCGTATAGTGTTGCACAGGGCTTTAAGTGGGATTAAAAACTGGGGGGTCTCTCAAAGGGGCGTGGCCGATGTAATTAAGGGAGTGGCTTAAAAACTCAAGCTAAAAATTTGTGCTGAGCATAGTGTGCTGCCCGACTTGTATTTTGCTGTTTCCATCATTGCATCCAGATATATGATACAAGTAACATCATACCTACGACAAGCCAGGACTATTGGCTTTGTCAATGGTTGTTAGTTGCACAAGATAAATAAGCAGCGACTATGGCTTGTATATAATATTGAAAAAGCTTCCACTTAAAGCCCTGGTGATACCACAACGATGTTGCTGCTCCTGCGTTTTAAAAAGAGAAGGGAAATCCAGAGAGAAAATGACTCTCTTTAAAGGATTTCCCTTCCCCTTCAACGCTCACCTGGCATGACGTCATGCCGTAACTTCTCCACTAGTGAGAAGTGAGCAGTGAGAGCAACGCACATCGATGTGCCTGCATTCCGGAAAAAACGGATCGCGAGTGTCAGGGCACAAAACAGAGCCGTTTCGAGCACCCTTTAAAAAAACTGCAGGTGCTCAGACCCGGTGAGACCCAGCCCACTTAAAGCCCTGTCGCAGTTAGCGATGTGCAGCATGTTGGCCGAACACTCCGAGGCCTCATCCAAGCAGCTTAGGCCGTCCCGTCGACAGCTACTTTGCCTCACATTCATTGCCACTGATCTTGGCACATTTTATCCGACCTCATATAGAGCTAGCCCCAGAAGTTGGCATTCGCTACGGCGGTCGCCTCCAGTGCCACAGCCAAGTCAAGGTCAGATGAGGCCTGTGTCAGTTCTATGGACCAACGAAGTTCAGCATGGGCCCCCTCTGGAGCTCTGTTCAGCAATTTTGGCTCTAGCGCACTTACGCTCACTTTATAGGCCGATCGACATGCAGCCGATATCTGGCATCTCGATGCGCCCGCTATACTTATCAACTATGCCCGCTGATCCGTAGCCACAGGTTTTAAGTCTCCGCTGCAGTGTGAAACAACGACTTCCCAGCCAGTCCACAGTTGCCTGGACCAGGCGCCAGCTCAGGCCAATATGATCGAGAGGTACCTCAGATTTCCCCACCAGAACCTCGGCGCAAGTCCCCTAGGCCACACCAGCCTTGGGGGGATTTCTCTCTCTCCACTTCGGTGCCACTCTTGAGTTCGACTGCAACACTTGGGGGCATATTATCAAGAACGACGTTAAAATGATCGCCGGTTTAGCGGCAGAAAACTGCCGCTAAAGCGGCGATAATGGGCTTGATAATATGCCCTGGAGAATTCCAATAGAAGCCCGTGTTCACACCAGAACATGGACTTCTATTGGAATTCTAAAGGGCATATTATCAAGCCCATTATCGCCGCTTTAGCGGCAGTTATCTGCCGCTAAACCGGCGATAATTTTAACGCCGTTTCTTGATAATATGCCCCCAAGTCCGGTATCCCAGCGGTACACCTGGGCTCACACGCTCGATCTGCGCAGCTCCTCCATTTTCTCTGTTAGGCCCACATTGCAGTGAAAGGCCCGTCACCGCCCCACATCAGACAGTCCCTTTAGGGGTTAATTTCAGCCCAGATTTCTTGCCCAGTGTTGTCTTTAGGGCATGTTCTTCCTTATATCTGTGGATGACGGTCTAAATGTCGGATTATCACCGGATAGTTATACCCAGCCGGCAGAGTTGCATTAGGGTGCTGCCATTTTGCCATTGGCTCTCTAGGGCCCCCCCATGTAGTAGGAGATTGAATCACAAAATGTTCCTGAACCATAAAGAGGCACATACAAAGGACTCAGAATATGTATGAATGAAAGATATGATCCGCAGAGAAGCATGACCGTTGAAGGACATCATTTTAATATGAGCTATAAGGAAGAGGATGAATATGCAACAATGCTGAGAAAACCAATTATATTTGGTGAGGTCAAACAATTCAGTAGCAAAGAAGCCATGAACCTAAGGAAGTGGAAGGAAGCACTCACTTGAATTTAGGAAAAGTTGCTATTAGAAAAATGAATGATTTGATAACCATTTTACAAATGGCTCCAGATGACACAAAAGCGAAATCGCATGCTACAAATATGAAGCAAGGAAGGGTGAAGATGTTTGAACAAGTTTGACAGATGTTTCCAAAAGGAAACAAAAGAAGAAACGTAGCAAATTAAAAGAAATTGAGATACAGTTATGGATTACAATTCAAATTTAAATGTCTGCCCAGCAATTGCACAAAAGTGTAAGGAGTGTGAGAAATGAAAAAAACGTGTGTGATGAAAGAGACACGTGAATGTATTGAAAGAAAATATTACGTTCTGGAGGAAACAAAGGGTTGTTTCAGACATTTTAGACAGATGGAAAGTCTGGAACATGACAGCACAGGAGACTGATAAGTAAGACCGGATCTATGTGATGCAAGGAATACAAAAAGAAACAAATACAGAACAAGTTCATTTAATATACAAAGAACATGCAAAAAGCATCAGCTATTGGTAGCATGGTTAGAGTTCAAAAGAGCCATTAATTCTTGATAGTGGAGCCAGATATAATTCAATGTACACACCAGAGTATCCTAAAATGCTAGAAAGCCAATTGTATTTGTCTAGTCTAAAGAAAATATGTGTCCTCAAGGGTGAAGATCCAGGTCCATTCTTACTGAGCAATGTCACTGCTCAAATAATGGTGTTACTAACTCTGACCTTCAACATCACAGCAGAGCGCCCCATATTTAAAAAAAAAATCTGAGCTTGTTCCAGAGTTAAAGAAAATTGAAAGATAGAACAATGTTGCATATTAATGACTTAGTGATACCAGCTTCACAAAACACAGAAGAGTTCCCATCCATTTACCAAAAAAGACATAAAAGAAATAAATGAATCACTGCAACAATTGTCATCAAACCTGCCAGAGGTTGAAGACTGTGGGAGTCGCCCATAGCATTGGTTCCTAAAAGGAGTGGGGAGTGCGCTAGAAAGTGTAACCATTTCAAAGGGTTGCACCAAATATAATTATTTGACATCCTGAGCTACTCTTCAGTACACTCCTGAACCCATGGACATTACAGATGAAAGACTGCCCTATACCCCCCCAAGGACTGCCCTGCTGCTTGAGGCCTGCTTTGTTCCCCAGAGGACTGCCTGGCTGCTTGAAGCCTGCCTTGTTCTTCAGAGGACTGCCCTGCAGCTTGAGACCTCCCTGTAACTGCCTAGCTGACCTGTTCAACCGACCCGGCCTCCAACTGGACCTGCCTTACCCCTGCAGGCCTCTACTGGAGTGAGTTCCTGCTCCCCAAAGAGGTACCTTCCCAGGGCTTAACCCTTGGTTGGCATCAGCTGAGCCACTTCTGGGAAATCCTGAAGTTTTGAACTCTGCACACCAGACTTTGAGAAGGTATCATTTCAGTGGGACTAATCTGGTCCCTGTTTCCAGCTCCCACTCCATTGCTTTTGGCCTGAACTTGTAACTGTGTCCTGGTCTAGTGCAACCAGATATCCACTGTTAGAGTTTTCTGCTACTCGCTGCTATTTTTACTTAAAAAAACGTAAATTGCATATTTCCAGTTCTACTGAATGGATTTTTGTTGTTTTGATTGCATTTTATTTGTTACATTTTATTCCATTTCTCTAAATTTGTAAGGGATATCTCTTGTGTTGTGTTTTCAAGTTATTTCTGTTTGTGTGCTGCATAAATACTTAACACATTACCTCTAATTTAAGCCAGACTGTTTGTATGACAATATACCAGAGGGTAAAGCACAGGTTAATGCGGTCACTTTTATTGTTCACCCTACAAGAATGGTGTTGGTTGCTTGTGGAGGGTTTTCACCCACCTCAATCAAAAACCCAATTTCTTACACCATGGATACGCAATCTCGATTTCACCTGATTCCTCTTTTATTCATTGCCATGCACTACCTACCACTTTATCTCACTCTTGAAGGTTGTTTTTCATTTCTTCTTTTACCCTTTGTCACTGTTGTTAAGTCTCTCTCTTCCACTTTCTTTCCCCCTTTATGTTTGTCTCACGCTTGCACTGAGTAAAAATCTGATGAGGAAATAAATGTGCTGGTCCACTAAAATGATTGGCGGTGGGCCCCACTTGCAACCATTGGCTCAAATTAGGCAGCGATAAATGATACTATTTTCAGACAAGGAATTATTGCCCATAACAAACTGCCTTTGAAATCTTCTGTCATGATTATCATCCAGGTACAAGGTACACTGGCCGCCATAACTTACAAGTTTTTAAGTCAGCTTGAGCTTTGACATCACAGCTGTTGTGTGGGTCACATTTCTTCAGAGATCAATGTTTTGCTATTGCGAACTGATGAAATTAAATGAAAATTTAATTTGTACCGCACACTTCTACCCGGAGGTGTCTAGGTGCCTGAGCTCTGATTCGGAGGGAGGAGAATGAGGAGGTCGAATGCCTTACTTATTGAACAGCTAGGTTTTCATGGATTTATGGAAGGAAAGAAGATCAGATCTTTTCTTAAGAGCAAGTATCAGAGAATTCCAGAGCCTGGCTGTACCAGCTCCAAAACGTATCCTCCCCAAGAAGTTGTTTTGGCTTTAGGAATCACAGGATTAAAGGCCGATGAGGATCGCGGATGTCTGGTGGGGACATACCAAAGAAATTTATGTTTAAAATATTCGGGACCAAGACCATGCAATGCCTTAAAGGCAATGCAGAGGGACTTACATTCTTTTTACTGGAAGCCAATGCAGCAATGGCAAGACATGAAATACCGACTGATGTTTTGGCATGGCGAGCAGCCAATCAACGGCTGCATTTTGAAGAACCTGTAATTAATTCGAAAATCTTGTCTAGATATTAAAAAAAAAGTGCACTGCAGTAATCATTTTTTGACAGTATTAGTGCAGAAACTACTGCTTTCTGCGGGTCAAGAGGAGTTAAAGGCAGGACTTTCCTGAGAGTTTTTAGCGTAAAAAAACAGGATGATGTTATGGAGTTTACTTGGCCCTCAAAGGAAAGATTATCATTGAAATAGGCTCCTACGTTTCTTACCTTGGTGACTGGGGTGGAGAGCTCTCCCATCTCCTGTGGCCACCACTTAGGCAACCAAAAAGAGGTATCCCTCTCAAACAGCAGGACCTATGTCTTTCCAGAGTTCAGCTTAAGACCGTTGTTAGACATCCATTTCCTGCATACAGTCATGGAATCTGGAGGCTGTGTCCTCTGGATTGCTAACCAGTGATGCCACAATTTGTGTATCGTCAGCATGTGACACCACTCTAAATTCAAACGCCTTTATAAGGTTGGCCAAAGGGGTTACATAAAGATTAAAAAGTGTCAGGCTCAAAGATGATCCCTGTGGAATCCCTCAAAGAAGAGAAAAGGACTTAGACCTACAGACATTGAGCTCCACAAACTGCTCTCTATCCGAGAGAAAGGATAATAGAAGTTTAAGGGCCTTGCCCCTAATGCCCAGGCCAAAAAGATGGTCAATAGGAAGTATGTGGTTGACCGTGTCGAACGCTGTGGAGAGGTCTAGTAGGATCAGCGCAGCCTTACCACCCTTGTCCACAGTTGCCTGATTTCCTTAGAGACAGTAATCAGAGCTAACTCAGTACTGTGCTGGCTTCTGAATCCATAATATGTAATATCTCTGGGATCATTGCAGAAAGGGGTGCTTTGTCATGACAGGCATAATGGTACTGACTGGCACAGAGCAGTTTCAGATACATCCTGCAGGAAGGTTTCTTACTTATTGATATCTTTTGTTTTGCTAGAAGTATAGCTGCAAAACCTAATGAGAGATGCTGCTTAATCAGACTGTCACAGAACATTTGAGAATACCATTTTCTCTATGGGTGCACCCTATATTCAACATATCTTTCCTGAAGCTGGTGCAACAGGATCAGACCTCTGGGCACACCACTGAGGTGGGTCTTTGGAAATGTGGAACTCCCCCTGCAAACCAGTTCTGAAACAGGTTTTCCCCTCAAATGGGATTGGTCCCTCTCTGGCTATGTGGACTATGGTAGGGGAAGGGCTAGGTGTGACTTACATCTGCCTGTGACACGGAATGTCTCTTTGAAGCTTGTGCAGTTAGTAGGCACATCCGCTAGGCCATCCTGTGAAGAGGAGTTCATAGCCCTTTTGCTCCCTTTCCAGGAAGCCATTCACCTCCCTGCAGGCTCTAGGTGACAGTTGGGGAATCATCATGGAAGGCTACCAGAGGCTTTAGGCAGGAAAATTCCAACTTTCGAAAAGTGGCATTTTTAAAATAGTATTTTAAAATCTGACTTGACCATCAGATTGGATTGCAAATTTCTATCAATTTGAGCCCTTGAACCATGGTTCTAGCAATTCCAAAACTGCAGTTATGTATTGTTTGGTGTTAGAATGTAACCCAGTGCTTTTTCATGGGAATGCTAGACTTGATGCAGTGCATGACTTTGGATATTTTGCACTGCTTGGACATGTATAACGTATGTACTCATATCTTATTTTTAAATACCATGCCTTAGGGGCACTTAGGTCCTACCTTAGCTGTGACTTATAAGTAGTGTTCCTGGTTTCAAGGTATTTCTTTTTGGGACATTTCTATCTGTATTTATCCATATTTATTCATCGGTATTTATCCATATTTATTCATCGGTATTTATCCATATTTATTTTGTGCTTTGTGTAAAAAATGAAGCTGCAATGAGTATATTTACATATTTATGTAACCAACAAATGTTTACTATACACAAGCAAAATAACTGAATGTCACCATGGACAGGCCTCACACCATCTAAGGGCATCTGCATACATCTTGCATAGAGTGAGTCTACAAAACCAATGACCACATGCTAACACAGAAACATAGTCGCATACAATTACAAATTGTAGCACAATACCACCAAACACCGCACTGTCAGTACAAAATGAATATCTTCAACCATTTACAGATTGCAAAAAAGTCGGGTGTTAGCTGCGAAGGATGTGAGTCTTTCACAAGAAGTAAATCTGCAGCCTTCTGTCTACTGGGAACCAAGCACCCTGTTGTAGCACTTGACTCTCTCAAGGTAGCGAAGCAGAGCAGTCCATGCCCTACTCAGGGGAATTGGTGTGGGCTATTACCCCAGTTCCATGCTATGTAACAAACACCCAATAAATCATTGTCCAGTCAGGGCATTTTCTTATAAAACATACTTTATTTAGCACAAACATCTGGGGCCTGATTCACAGAACTAACTTACGTCAAAAACGTAAAGTTAGTACTTTTTGGTATTCACAGAATACACTTACTCATTTTGGTATTCACAGAATGAACTTACTCATTTCGGTATTCACAGAAGTTAGTAGTCCTAACTTTACTACTCCTAAACTGAGAAAAATCCTAACTTTAAGACTTTCGGTATTCACAGAAGGCATTTAGGAGTCCTAAAGTTAGGACTACTAACTTCTGTGAATACCGAAATGAGTAAGTTCATTCTGTGAATACCAAAATGAGTAAGTGTATTCTGTGAATACCAAAAAGTACTAACTTTACGTTTTTGACGTAAGTTAGTTCTGTGAATCAGGCCCCTGAATATTATGGGCCTGATTCAGATCTTGGTGGATGGGTTTCTCTGTTACAACGGTGACAGATATTCCGTCTGCCGAAAATAAATCTCAACATATCCTATGGGATTTATATTTAGGCAGACGGGATATCCGTCACCGTTGTAATGGAGTAAGCTGTCCTCCAAGATCTAAATCAGGCCTTGTGCATACATTTACAATTAAGTACAAGTAGGCAGATGGAAATACTCATGGTGACACCCTGCTAATTGTTCACACCCCTATCTAACTTATGCAATCCTATGAAAATCGCTTTGGATTGTACCATTTCACCATGACATTCGTTAAAGACCCTCACAACTCACTATTAACCTTGTGCTTATCACTAGAAATCTTTTCATGAACTTCATTACACCATAGAACATTTCATTGTCAGTTTTGTCATTTTCAATGCAGCAATACTAATTCAATTTAGAGTATACATGAGTCTTTCTTTTACTTTTAACATGCTGCCACTGCAGCTATCGAACCGAATAACAGTAGAACCTGAACTCCAGAACCTCTTAACAAATGCTCCAGTTCCAAGAGTGCTTGAAAATGACACAAACATTTCTCTATCCACGTAAAACCCTGGGAAAGCTAGCGCCCTATTTCTGAAAAACGTTGGGGGCACTCTTCTGGGTTTTGTTGCTCCTGTGACAGCCTCCCAACCCCCAGGCACTTAGTCACACATTTGTGATGACCCTGCCTTTCTGGGGCACCAGAAAGACAATTATGCAATTTTGTTGGGGTCCCCAAATTGCCCTATGGGCTAAGCACTTCTGCTAGCTGATTGGCCAATGGTACACTGTTTGATGTGGCTGTGGACTTTCCTTTTCTTTTGTTTTGTCTACAATTTGTAGAGTGTTTTCACTCTGCTTATGTTTTTTGAATGTGGATCCAGGTGCCCCTTGCTGCTCACTCTGGCACCTGAGTCCTATGAGGCCTGGGTCCATGCTGGAAGCCCACTCCTTTGAAGCCCTGTCAGCTCCCTGCTCTGCCAACACAGAAGAGTGCTGGTGCGGGAGCCAACTTTTTCATTCAACCACCCACTTCAGCATATAAAGGGCACTGGCTGTGTTCTGTGCTGCCCACTCCCCTAAGACACAGGTATTGTAGTGGATTGGGGAACCCAGCCATATTTGAGGATATACAACCCTTTTGGTTTCTGGGAGCAAGGGACCTCAGGGACTCGTAGAAACAAAAAATAAGAACGGCACTGCTCAATCACTTTACAACACCCCCCCCCCCAGGCAGACAGGGGACCGTGGGGCATCTAAGTGGTTAAGGAACAGGCAATACATTCCCTGGTGTGTCGTTCTCCAGGGCCTTAGCCTTAGAAGCTCCATACCACTCCATTGCATTGGAGTAGTATGAGCTCTATTTCCTGCCCCATTTGGCCAATTTTAATGATCCTGGTGTCAGTTTACTCCTGGTGGTGAGCCCTAGCCACTATGAGTATTTTCTGTTGGCCTCCTGCCCTCTAAAATCTTATTTTTCTTTATGGAGCTTGGTTTCACTGCTGCCCATGGCACGTCCTTCTACTCTTTAATTTCCCTCTCGGGCTCCTGGCACCTGCCTTCCCCGGGAGGTGGGGGATACCTCAGCAGCCCCTCCACAGCCCTCCAGCAGAATACCGTCCCTGTCACAGTTCTTAGGACCCATGGCTTTGGGCATCTTGCAGGGTACTTGTGTGTCATCAGCAGAGTCAGTGACCCCTCCCCCGATGGAGGTCACACATCTGCAGGACCAGTAAACAGAAGATCCACGGGAACCCTTCAGTAAACAATGCGGATGTACACTATGAATGCCAACTCATGTTATGAGGCTTACACCCATTCAGCACCAAGCCCTGAAGTTTCCCTTCAACCACAGACTACCTGTGTGCAGATACCGGGCTGAGCTAGATGTTTATGTAACAGGCTTAGCAAGCACATGTGTTTTAAATAGGCCTGGGCATAATTTTAACTCTGCATGAGTAATTGAAATAATTTCGATAATTTTGCGTGACATAATTATACAGAATTACAGAGATTATGCAAACACTCCCATTTGTGTAGTTTCGGTGAGCAATTTTAATGCTAGATGTAGCATTCGGGTAATTTTTTAATGCAAGTGGCATTTCAGGTAGATTTTTTACCCCAACTGTACCTTCAGGTAATTTTTTTAGCACAAAAATACAAATCTGCACTCGAGCAGCAGTGCTTTGAATGCGAGCAACCAGAAATCAACTTGAAACTATATTTCAAGCTGCATTATAGCCTGAACCTACCGTTCATATAATTTTTTTAGTGTGAGATGCATCTTGCATAATTACATGTAGTTTTGCATAATTTTTCAGTAATTTCGCATAGTTACGCTACCTGAAACAATCTGAGTTACTCCCACCCCCAGTCCTGAAGTCCAACCTGGACAGCAGTGGACCTTACCTTAAAAGGTGAACACTGGTGGGGACGTGGCCAAGATGGCGATCGCATCGGATGCATATTAGGTTAGCTCCAAGTGAGACCCGCCATTTATCCTGTTATCTGGTGAGAGGGTCATAATACAAATATTGTCCAGTGTTGCCCTCCTATGAGGTACTTATCTGTGGGTTGGATGGCCATGAAGTCTGCCGTGGTGGGCTGCAGTGCGTACCGGTGACCAAAGCAAACTCTCCTGAGTGGCGTCGGCGGTCCCGAGCTGAGCAGATCCCGAAGGTGGGGGAGAGCCAAGAGGTCACTCTGCAGTGGCTCCTGTGCCATGAAAGAGCATTGCATTGCTCGTGGCGTGGCGAATGCCCTGGCGGAGGTTGGAGGCGGCAAGATCATCTGGGCCAGACAACTGTGATGTAAGGCCTAGGGAGGCGCCCCCGAGGACGCGGTGGAAGAGAAGGCATCGGCCCAGAAGTGTGGTAAGTTTGGCTGACGGGAGAGGCGAGGCAGCTGTCCCCCGCGGTGCCTCCTTTTATTAGTGCTGCTGAAGAGACAGGGGCCCGGACGCCAGAAGGCAGGCCGGAGGCCATCACAGAGCACGGGGAATGCCCTATGCTGCCTGCCTGCTGCGGCAGGGCCTGTTTCATGGGGAAGAGGACGCTATTGGAGGATGGAGCCGGAAACCAGAAGCGGCCATTGAGAGAGGCCGATATGACTAGCGGGAGAGAAAATAAGGGACGTTTCCTGCACCTGGGTCTCAGTTTGTGCAGAAGGGTAGCGACGATCTTTTTAGCCCACCCAAGGCAAATTACACCAAAGAGAGAACCCCTGGAGTGGCGGTGAGTTTGTGAGGAGGAACAGTGAATGTACTGGCCCTCAAGGAGGTCCTGGGATAGAAAAGATGGGACGCAAGACCCACTTACCGGGGGTTAGGGTGGCTGCCCTCTCCACCCGGCATGCACTGCTGACGTCCCCCCCTGCGGAGTTGAGTCCTAAAGTGGGGGTCACAATAAATGGACAACACCAAGATTTGAAAGGGTTTAATAACTGCCACCAATACGCAAGATAGACTTTTGTGTTCAGTGATCAGTGGGCAGGGAACCCATATGTGACTCTTACCAGGAGTGGTTGCATATCAGAGACTTTGCTGGCTGTGAAGACCCGTGTTTGACCCCACATGATGACCTTTGACTACCATCATTTTAATTGACTTTTGGTGTTTTATTTTACCCTAGCATGAATGTACGTCCTGCATATGCCTTGTTTTCCTTGAGGATTTCTCTCTTGTAATCTCGTAGTTTTAGCAAAGTGGGAGCTGTCACACAGTAGAACAGCTTGCCAAGAGAAGAACGTGTCAGATGTGCATTTGAAAGCATGAGAGAGAGAGAGATGTGGAATGTACTTTTTGGCCTCGAAGTGCAGTGCTATCAGCAGTGGTGCTCAAATGTTCATTATGTTGTACATTGGCAGATGAAGTGTGTGATGCTATAGGCAGTGGTGCACAAATGTGCATTGTGTTGTACATTGGGAAGTATTATAAAGTTCTTACTATTGGCTTTGACATGCCCTCATCTCATCCTGAATTCTGACTCTGTTTTGCTTGAGCTTTATGCGCGCACAGGCAGGCCGCCAGAGTGCTCAAGTTGTTTGAGTTATTCACGTTAAATGTTGCTGTATTTTGGGAGAGGAGATTGTTGAATGTACCCTCGGAGGCTTTTGTAAGCTTCGCTGGGATAATGTGTGGGAAGTGTGCTTGGTGCCTTTCAGAGCAGAGACTGTTGTTGCCAGGGAAATGCGTAGAATGTTCAGCTCTGTCTTGGAGTCAAAAAACAGGGGCCTGGCCAGCTTCTGTCTTGATCTTGACACAGACCAGTACGGTCAGCTCAGTTTTTCGTAACAGAAGAAAGGGGGCGAGGTTTCTAGAACCTTCGCCTTAGTTTGAGTAAAATGTATTAAAGGCAGTGGATCTTGGCAGCCAGTGGGAGCTCATTTGTGGGGCAGACTTGTCATCACAAAAAAGAATCTGGGATTTGAGTCCTGATCGCGAGTCCCTGCCTGGCTGTCAACGGGATCCTCCAGCTTGAGTTGGCAAGGACATCGAGTGAACGATCGGGTGAGGTGATTTGTTTCTGATTGTTGCCATTGTGATGCATGGCCAGTGGCTATAATCATCCAAGGTGTTTTCTTTGTGATGTGTGAGTGAGTCAGAGTGCACATCCAAAGTAATCATTTGATGTATTTAGTGTATATATCTTTCTGATTTCTTGCAGGACGTCCAGTGTAGCTTGCTTGTATTCTTGTGTTTTATTTCATATTATTATTCATGCATTTAACAGTTGCATTTGCCAAGTGTGTTATTATTGCTTGCACATATATATATATATATCTCTGTATAAATTTGAATGTTGTTCATTTGCCATCTGGGAAAGCCTTTCTGTTGGAGAGCATTGCATAAATAAAACCCCAAGCCTTATTCTGAAAAGAGAGTCTTTGATGTGTTTCATTTTATTAAGTGAAACCCCTTTGTAGGTGGTGTTGTGTTATATGTCTCTTGCTTCATCGCGTTTGAGCCACCGTGTGGGAGTGGTATTCTATATTATCTGACTGAGGGCGAAGCAAGACATTTTGGCGTCACTCTGCAGGATTTATGAAAATGCAACTTAAATAGGGGAGAATGCTCTCTAAAATGTTAATGTTTTCAGTTGCATATTCCCAGATGCCCACTGAGTTATTGGGGTGGGAAGTTGCCTTTAATGCATGTTTAACAGATGAGGGGCAAGCACAGATATTTTAATTTTTAGAAACGTTTTATTTTAAAGATGAAAAACAACTTGGTATTTCAGAGAGAAAAAGTGGTGTCCTTTTGAATGCATTGCGCAGCATGTATCAAAAATGTTTACAGTTAGAAAGAGAACGTAATGATCTGCAGTTAGTTTAAGCCAAGGAAAATTCAGATATTTTAACATGTGAAAAAAAAATTGAAAAGAAAGTTGGAACTGTACCAAGCTCTGTTTATTTTGCCAGACTGTTTAGATAGCCAGGGTGAGTCGTTCGTGAAAAATGTGGATGAAAAAGAGCTACAGGTTAATTTACAACACTGCAGTCAAAATAAATCCCCTTTGGGCAGCTTAATATAACACGGCACACACACTCAACACAACTAATATATCACCAAGATAAAACACCACCAACCTCAAAGGCCAAGTGCTCACAATTATAAAAATCATTTATTTAAAAATAACCAAACATGTGGTCAAATACATTCAATTATGTGGTCCAATACATTCAATTTTGATACAGTTATAAAATATATATACACACACAAATTCAAAATTAAAATATTATAAACAAAAACACAATCAAGGGAGAATCTGCAAGAAAAGATGGTTTCTAATCAGGAAAATGAAGGCAAATACATTAGATCAAGATCTGGATTTCAACATATCAATATTGCACACAAAACACCTTTACAACATAAAAGGATTTAAAAATATTTGAAAATTGTCTTCACAATCTACAGTATGCCTTCAAATAGTTGCGTCGACGCGTTTCGGTGGGTATCACTGCTAAAACACCACCTTCCTCAGGACAAGAAACAATGTCTCCCACACAAAGTCTTGGATCTGTAAGAAAATCTTCTGACTAATCCAATAGACCTGCAGGAGCTAGTCCTTGCAAACTTGTATATGAGGACTATTAGATCTCTCAGTATACTATCATTTATTGAAAAGAAAAGAACAACAGTTCTTTCTAATATCCACTGTTGTCGCCTCACAATTTTAGTTGCGGACAGCTATGCACCTCTTATAAGACGTATGTGGCACATATCGTCTTTAGTGTATCTCTTATCAGATTACTAATTCATTTCCTCCAGACCGCTCGCGTTAGTTCTTCTAAGCCAGCGTGTCAGCCTCCTGCGGGGTCCGATAAAAGCCTCCGAAAAACTTCTTTTCATACGTCTTATAAGAGGTGCATAGCTGTCCGCAACTAAAATTGTGAGGCGACAACAGTGGATATTAGAAAGAACTGTTGTTCTTTTCTTTTCAATAAATTATAGTATACTGAGAGATCTAATAGTCCTCATATACAAGTTTGCAAGGACTAGCTCCTGCAGGTCTATTGGATTAGTCAGAAGATTTTCTTACAGATCCAAGACTTCGTGTGGGAGACATTGTTTCTTGTCCTGAGGAAGGTGGTGTTTTAGCAGTGATACCCACCGAAACGCATCGACGCAACTATTTGAAGGCATACTGTAGATTGTGAAGACAATTTTCAAATATTTTTAAATCCTTTTATGTTGTAAAGGTGTTTTGTGTGCAATATTGATATGTTGAAATCCAGATCTTGATCTAATGTATTTGCCTTCATTTTCCTGATTAGAAACCATCTTTTCTTGCAGATTCTCCCTTGATTGTGTTTTTGTTTATAATATTTTAATTTTGAATTTGTGTGTGTATATATATTTTTAACTGTATCAAAATTGAATGTATTGGACCACATAATTGAATGTATTTGACCACATGTTTGGTTATTTTTAAATAAATGATTTTATAATTGTGAGCACTTGGCCTTTGAGGTTGGTGGTGTTTTATCTTGGTGATATATTAGTTGTGTTGAGTGTGTGTGCCGTGTTATATTAAGCTGCCCAAAGGGGATTTATTTAGACTGCAGTCTAATTGGCGCCCTGCTCCTTTGTGGTAAAGGGGCCCCTCTCAGTTTCTTTGTGTTAATTTACAACACTCACAAGAGGTTTTGATTAATTAAAATTTTGAGGACTTTCCTCAGTCAGAAATGAAGGGTATCTTGATTGAATTAGAAGCTTCCGATGTAATGTTGACTCGAGAAAATTAAGTACAGTTTCATGCATGCAGCTTTGACTGTAACGTGCAGGAAGATAAACAAATCAGCCTGTTAAAACTGGCGATTGTTGGTTGCAGTTACCAATAAGACTGGTCAGTGAATGGCAAACCTTGCTTTACATGGAGAGATGCTATTTTGGAAAAGGAAATGATGAAAAATGACATTTTTAAACTTGACTTTGAGTGGGGAGAAAAGCAGCAATGTGTTTTTGAATCTGCAAAAAAGATTATGCAATGTGTTTCTGATGTGTGGCCAATACAGAAAGGAGACATTGAGTTACATGTGACAGATCAGGGGCAGTGTGCTACTTGGAGTATGTGGGAAAAACAAGGAATGAAGAGGGTGCTCTTAGACTTTTGGACTGAAACATTGTCAAATGCTGGAGAATGTTTTTCTCCCTTTGAAAAACAGTTGCTTTTGAGTTTGTGCTGATAGACACAGGGCAGACACAGTTTCTTTTGAGCTGTGCTCTGATAGACACAGGGCAGACACAGTTGCATTTGAGTTGCGCTCTGATAGACACAGGGCAGATACAGGTGCTCTTGTGTTTTTGCATGCTGACAGACACTGGGCAGATGACGATAAGATATAATGATGACTTTCCTTGAGTTATACAGAACAGGTAATGCACAAGAAGTAGATGTGCTCAAGAGGTACATACAGGCAGAAACTGCAGTCTTGCATGAACAGTTCATTCAGGTCCCAATAGACAGTGCAGGGGTGGTGTTTGAGGTGCCTGAGATACAGGATTCCCTAGTAAATTGGAACAGGGAAATGTGGCAAATTTTACTGCAAAGTGCAGCTACTGTGTATCATGTAGATGCTCATTGTCCCATACATGCACTAGACAGAACCTTAGAATTCCCTTACAGATGAAAAGGCTAAAATCTTGGAGGCAGATGTGGTGACACACGATTCTGATTTGGTGTGCATGACTAAGTGCAAGCACCTAGGAGAGAAATACCCTACTAACAGGTGGGCAGAGAATAAAGGGATGCATATCCCCCTAGACTTACTTAGAACTGTGATTCCTATGTGTCAGTATGTACAGCGAAGACCCTTCCCACAGATGGTGAGGGGTCAGTTGGAGAAAGGAAAATTAGCAGAGCAGATAGGGCAGATGGATTGCCTTGGGCTCATGCCAAATGATCAAGGGTGCACGTATTCAGCAGTGTGTGGAGAGATAGTCAGGAAGAGGACTGCACTACCCCTTACTGTGCAGGAGAAAGGAGAGTTTGACTCCAATACCGAGAATTCAGAGGCCATAGTATGGGTAGAATTTTCAGATAATTCACCAGAGCGAGCTCAGAACCATACAGACAGAAATGATGAAACTGTTCCATAAGACCCAAAACAGAAAAAGGAGAATGTGTGCTTTTTGAAAAAATATTTTTTACAAGAAGAGTGATGCTTGTTTCTTTTCCAGATCATACTGCGACGTGTTGGTGTACCTGATGTCCCTGTCCTGCGTGTGGGTGCCTTTGTCTGAGTGGGCCCGTGAGGGTGTGGGAACCCCCCCAACCCTGGATTGATCACCGGACAGCACAGACCGACATTGTTACTGACATCCTTTGGCTGAACTAACTAGATAAACTTACCTAGCAAAGCTGCTTGTAATGACAATGAAAATGAAGTAAAAAGTTAAAAGATATAATTTCAAAGCAAGAAGGCTGTGTGTCTTTCACACAGAAGGACATTTTTCTTTGATTCCAGAAAATTACAGAATATGCTGTTCAGTTTTTAGATGATGATGTAGAAGTTCCTTTTTTTTAATTTTAAGCAAAATATAAGTTTGGCTGCTTCAATAGTAGAAGTTCCAGAATTAGCCATTTATAACACTAGGAGCATCAACGAGTTAACATGTTTGATTCTATTTGTGCATTCATTTTGTGTATTCATCATACATTTATTCTTGAAGCCAAGTTATTATCGGATATGCATGAGCTATTTTAAATGAAATATTATGTTACATGTGTTTATAATGTCACTGTTTTAATGTGTGCTTCATTTATATTTGTGCTTTCACTTAAGAAGTTTATTTATTGATATATGTATGTTATGATAATCAAAGGTCATGGGGTTGAGTGTAGCCATAGAGGCACTCTTATGGTTTGACACCACGTAATGACCTTTGACTACCATCATTTTAATTGAATTTTTGTATTTTATTTTACCCTAGCATGAATGTACCTCCTGCATATGCCTTGTTTTTCTTGAGGATTTCTCTCGAGAAATCTCATAGTTTTAGCAAAGTGGGAGCTGTCTCAGAGTAGAACAGCTTGCCAAGAACAAAATGTGTGGTGTGTGCATTTGAAAGCATGAGAGAGAGAGAGAGAGAGAGAGAGAGAGAGCTGTGGAATGTACTTTTTGGTCTTGAAGTGCAGTGTTATGAGCAGTGGTGCTCAAATGTGCATTATGTTGTACATTGGCAGATGAAGTGTGTGATCCTATAGGCAGTGGTGCACAAATGTGCATTGTGTTGTACATTGGAGAGTATTATGAAGTTCTTACTATTGGCTTTGACATGCCCTCATCTCATCCTTAATTCTGACTCTGTTTTGCGTGAGCTTTTTGCGTGCACAGGCAGGCCCCCGGAGTGCTCAAGTTGTTGGAGCTATTCATGTTCAAGATTGCTTTGTTTTTGGAGAGGAGATTGTTGAATGTACGCTCGGAGGCTTTCGTAAGCTTTGTTGGGATAAAGTGTGGCAAGTGTGCTTGGTGCCTTTCAGAGCAGAGATTGTTGTTGCCAGGGAAATGCGTGGAATGTACAGCTCTGTCTCAGAGTCAAAATACAGGGGCCTCACCAGCTTCTGTCTTGACATTGACACAGACCAGTACGGTCAGCTCAGTGTTTCGTAACAGAAGAAAGGGGGTGAGTATTCTAGAAACTTCGCCTTTGGTTTAGTAAAAGGTATTAAAGGCGGTGGATCTTGGCAGCCAGTGGGAGCTCATTTGTGGGGCAGATGTGTGATCACAAAAAAAAAATCTGGGATTTGAGTCCTGATCGTGAGTCCCTGCTTGGCTGTCAACTGGCTCCTCCAGCTTGAGTTGGCAAGGACGTCGAGTGAACGATCGGGTGAGGGATTTATTTCTGATTGTTGCCATTGTGATGCGTGGCCAGTGGCTATAATCATCCAAGGTGTTTTCTTTGTGATGTGTGAGTGAGTCAGAGTGCACATCCAAAGTAATCATTTGATGAATTTAGTGTATATATCTTTCTGATTTCTTGCAGGACGTCCAGTATAGCTTGCTTGTATTCTTGTGTTTTATTTCATATTATCATTCATGCATTTAACAGTTGCATTTGCCAAGTGTGTTATTATAACTTGCATATATATATATATATATATCTGTATACATTTGAATGTTGTTCATTTGACATCTGAGAAAGCCTTTCTGTTGGAGAGCATTGCATAAATAAAATCCCAAGACTTATTCTGAAAATAGAGTCTTTGATGTGTTTCATTTTATAAAGTGAAACCCATTTCTAGGTGGTGTTGTTATATGTAACCCTGGGCGGTGAACTACGCTACGCTCGCGGAATTTGTGAAGTTACGGTAACTTCGCGATTCGCGTAGAACGCGAAGTTACCGTGCACTACGCAATTTGCGGCGTAGCGTAGCTGCTTTTCTTCTTCGCGCGCTCAATATACGTTCTCGCGCACGCGGTAACGACCTACCGTGATTCTGCGTTCGCCGACGCGACTTCCTATCCGTTCGCGGGCGCCACGAGATTTGGAATCCGGCCGCACGATCCCGCGAGAGTGTGCGGACGCGAACACGTCATTCGGACGCGCGATCTGAATTCCGGCAGCAGTGTTGGTAAGATCGCGATCACGAACACGAAGAAACTACAATCTGGCAAAGAATATATCTCGAGCATCATAAAACCTTCTCGAAAATGATGAATTAGTTCATTTTGCACAAAAAACTCCTCAGGTTGTCATTTAGAGATGTAGTTTGGTGAGCAAGGAGTCCTTTTCTTTTTTCCAAGAGGAAGGAAGTGCCCCTGATTCTCAAACTTCCTGTTCCTGTCCAGCAGGCTCCTCCCAGTGTTTTGTCCATGTGCTGTTCACTTTCATTTGGATTTGGAGCTGGAAGGATCACTTTTTGTGTCTGTCTGCTGCATCATATCATTGGATTGGATTTGAGGACTCTTGGATTTGAGATTTTACAAGTAAGTTGGAGAATTGGTGTACTTGTTTGTTTGATTGGGGCTTGTTTGTACCTACATTTTTTGGGGGATTTCCATAGTTTTTAAAATGTATTGTTGTGGCCTGTAGTTTCGGCAGGGGCCTAGTTGTTTTTCTTTGATTGGAATTTCAGCCAGTAGGCCCGGACTAGAGCCAGAGGTACCCATGGGTGCATGTTTCTGTGGTGTCTGTTGAATTTAAAGTTTAAACATCATGTAGGCCGGGCATCCATGGATGGCATTGTTTTGAATTGGTAAAAGTGGTTTTTGGGGCGTATTTTATTTTTTTGGGTGTTTGTTAAATAAATAGGCCTTTTCAGCCAGTAGGTAACCCTGGGCGTTCAGCTCGCGGACTTTGGGCAAGTCCGCACTGCGCGACAACGCGGACTTACACTTTTTATCTTCTTCGCGCGCTCAATGTACGTTTTCGCGCGCGCGATAACGACTTTTTGTGACGATCGCGATGCCGAACACGCAGAATTTACAATCTGGCGAACAATATCTCTCGATCATCATAAAACCTTCTCGAAAATGTTGATTTAGTTCATTTTGCACAAAAAACTCCTCAGGTTGTCATTTAGATGTAGTTTGGTGACCAAGGAGTCATTTTTTTTGTTTTACAATTTTTTCCAAGAGGTAGCAAGTTGCCCAGAGTCTCCAACTGCCTGGTCCTGTCCTTTGTCTTCACTTTTTTGTTATTTTGGGTGGCCTGGCCATGTGGGTGGTGGCCATTTTGTAAAGCCAGGCATTGTGCTTTTGCCATAGGCCTGCATTGTCTGTCTTGTGTTCCTTTTCTTGTTGTTCTGGGTGGCCTGGCCATGTGTTGGCGGCCATTTTGTGTGAACAGCCACTGTGCTTTTGCCATAGGCCTCCAAGCTTGCGGCCTAGTGTGCCAGTAGGCCCGGAGGTAGTCATCCTCATGGGTGCATAAAACTGTTTCTGTGTTGTCTGTTGAATTGTAACATAATTTAGGCCATGGATGGCATTGGATTGATTTGCAAAATGTGGTGTTTGGGGTGGTATTTTATTTTTTTGGGTGTTTGTTAAATAAATAGGCCTTTTCAGCCAGTAGGTAACCCTGGGCGTTCAGCTCGCGGACTTTGGGCAAATCCGCACTGCGCGACAACGCGGACTTACACTTTTTATCTTCTTCGCGCGCTCAATGTACGTTTTCGCGCGCGCGATAACGACTTTTTGTGACGATCGCGATGCCGAACACGCAGAATTTACAATCTGGCGAACAATATCTCTCGAGCATCATAAAACCTTCTCGAAAATGTTGATTTAGTTCATTTTGCACAAAAAACTCCTCAGGTTGTCATTTAGATGTAGTTTGGTGAGCAAGGAGTCATTTTTTTTTGTTTTACAATTTTTTCCAAGAGGTAGCAAGTTGCCCAGAGTCTCCAACTGCCTGGTCCTGTCCTTTGTCTTCACTTTTTTGTTATTTTGGGTGGCCTGGCCATGTGGGTGGCGGCCATTTTGTTAAAGCCAGCCACTGTGCTTTTGCCATAGGCCTCCAAGCTTGCGGCCCAGTATGCCAGTAGGCCCAGAGGTAGTCACCATGGGTGCATAAAACTGTTTCTGTGTAGTCTGTGGAATTTTGACATCATTTAGGCCATGGATGGCATTGAATTGATTCAATTGAATTGCGAAATGTGGTTTTTTTGGAGGGTCTGACTATTTCACTTTTTGGGTGTGTTAAATAAATGCCTTTTTTGCGTGTGTACTGTGTAATTATAATTGTGTTGTTGTAGTGGTTGTCTAACTTTCCAAAGTGTTTTTAGCCATGTGGATTTTAGTTTTTGCATTAAAGCTGTGTGTGTTTTATAAGGCATCCTTTGTCTGCCCATATATAGGCCTGCTTGAGTTCATTGTTTGCCGTGCCTTGTGCCTGTGAGTCACCATGTTTCTGGGGGCCATTTTGTTGTGGTAGTTATTAGTGTGCTGTTTTTGCCACATAGGCCTGCGTGTCTTTCCATTGTTCCTCTTGTCTTACTGCTTCCAAATCCATCCCCATTGCCAGCTGCAGCTCCCTGATGCTGCTATATAATACATCCCACGTGATGCACAAATTTAGGCCAAACATGCTCCAGTACATTTTAGTTTTTGTTCTTTACTATTCTTATTCTTCCAGAGTGTACACTAGCACTACACAGTAGCCAGGAAAGCCCTGGCCTTGTTGTCAACGTCTCATAAATGGCTAGACTGTGTGTTGTTGTTCACAGAGTTTCTGAAATTTAATAATTGAGGCCACCACACACTAAGTTCTATATTCTATTTGTTTGATTTGTGCTATGTTTGACTGATGTTCTGGCTTTTTTGCTTTTAGGTGCACAAAGACTGAGGAGGAGGTGTGTCTCTCATCATTGCCTGTTGCACTTCCAGACAGACATCCTGCTGCTGTACACACAACACAACGTGACGTGTGACCTGACCAGACATCTCTGCAACTGAGGTGCTGACATCTGAAGAAGATGGGCCCAAAGAAAGCAGGTACCAGGTCCTCCAGTACCAAGAAAGTTGCTATTGAGAAGAAGAAGGAACAGAAGAAGCAAGTGACACTGAAGTCTGGTGTGCCGGCCAATACCTTTTTGGGAAAAAAAAATTGCGCCTGCAGCAGCGGTGTCCGGGGGGCAAGCTGGGGGCAGCACCTCCGCATCAGTGGACCCAACCCACCAACCCAGGCCCAAGCACATGAGTGTGGAAGAGGTAGCCAGCCTAATGGTGGAAAGCAGTGATGCTGAGCCGGAGATAAACTTATCGCTATCTCAAAGTAGTACCCAATCAACGCAGGAGGAAACACAGCAGATAAGTGGTCAACAACAACAGCCGCAACCACCGCCCGCAATAGTAGTTGTTGTTCCTCCTGAAGTAGGGGCAGTTCAGGAAATTGAGCCTCATGCAGAGGTAGAAGAAGAAGCCACTCATTCAGAAGATCCATTGTCTTCCAAATCCCCAGCAAGGAAAAGGAGAGGTAGTCCATCAAGTTCTTCGCCAAGCCCCCTTCTGATGATCTAGATGCCACTTGGAAGCCACAAACTGAGTCTGAGAGGGAGCCACGTTCCAAGACCAAGCTAGGGAAAAGGAAGGTTCCGGAAAGCCTTACACTTATGGAGGTCGATGTAGAACAGCAAGATGATGATGATGACGACGAGCCAGTCATCACGAACATCACTCCCGGCCCGAGGAGATGGAGACCAACATTCTTACCCTATCCAAAATCGCTGCGAGGGATGTAGCACGTATACCTCCACAGGTAACACCAACACGACCTACAGCTTCCATATTTGCATTAGCAAAGGCCCGGCAGCGACCTACATCCAGCACAACCACCACCTCTGTAGGAGTAGGTAGTGGTACAGCAGCACAGAGTCAAATTCAACACACACCCTACAGATCATCCGGCATTGGAAGTGGCACCTCCAGCAGGAGGCCAAAGTTAAGCTCCCCAGTTTGGGACTTCTTTACGGTTAGCGAAAAGGAGGAGAACATTGCTATATGCTCCATTTGTAATACCTCTGTTAGTCGTGGTAAGCTTGGTACAAACTATGGTACCGGAGGCCAAATGACCCATCTGAAAAAACACCACTTGATCAGCTGGGAGGACCACCTTCGCGCCAGAAAAAAAACTGCAACCATTGGTGTTGGTGGGGATAAAGGAGTAGAAGAAGAAGATCCGATCACGGTGGAAGAGGAAGGACAGGGAGACATTCTCTCTGGTAGTGGTACACAAGGTGTCCCTGACCCCAGCAGTGCAGTCTTAACGTTGCACACATCTTCAGCAACATCTCAGTGGCACAAGAGTAAGAGTCAGCCGGAGACACCAAGAAGTACCAGGTCCGCACTACCAAAAAGTGCGTTGAGCCTAAGAGAAAGGAAAACCATGCAGCCTACCATTATCAGCATGTTTGGGGGTGAGGGGCAGTACGAACGCAACCACCCAATAGCACGTTTGTACAATGCGAAGCTGGCTAAAATGTTAGCACTGGACCTTCTCCCTTTTTCTTTTGTTGAAGGGGTGGGTTTTGTGGAATTTGTGTCAACCATCTGCCCAAAATGGCATGTTCCCAGCCGCTACTATTTTGCCAGAGTTGCAGTTCCAGCACTACATCACGACGTGCTGGAATTGCTAGGAAAGGCCTTGAAGCAGAGTGCTGTTCACAGTATCCACCTGACTACAGACATGTGGACCAGTTGCCAAGCCACAGATTACATGTGCATCACTGCACACTGGATCTGTTTTGCGGGGGTTAGAGAACAGGTATCTGCTGGTGTTGATACTGCAGAGATTTTTCATGCCACTCGCAAACATGCAACTGTAGCCATGTTTGCCATGGAGAAATCTCATACTGCTGCAAACATTTTGGAAGAGTTTAACACCAAGGTCTTTGAGTGGCTGCGCCCAAGAGGGCTTACGATTGGTTTTGTTGCCACGGACAACGGCAGTAATGTAGTTTTGGCCATGCGCAATGGTGGCTATTTCAGGGTCCCGTGTTTGGCACACTGCATTAACATTGTTGTTCAAGACTTTTTGAAAAATGAATCCAAAGTCAGCAACTTACTGGTCACCTGCAGAAGAATATGCACACATTTCAACCATTCTTTTAAAGCCCGGAAGCAGCTGAGGGTCATTCAACGTGAGCATAAAATGCCAGTCAAAGCGCTCATCCAGGAGGTGCCAACACGTTGGAACTCAACTTATTACATGCTTGATCGTCTGTTTGAACTGTACATACCACTCAATGCTTATGTCATGCAAAGATTAGGGGAACCTACTGTGAAAGGCATGACCGTTGAGATGGCTCAATGGGACCTCATTAAATGCCTGACTGAGATGCTACTTCCTTTTGAGATCTTCACACGTGAAGTCAGCAGGGAGGACTGTACTATGGGCCAAGCTATCCCATTGTTGCACATGCTAGAGCAACAGCTGAAGGATGTGTCTGAAACGTACGCAGGTGTGGATGACAAACAAGACGCATATCATTTGGCGGAGACCTTAGCCGCTCGCTTATCGGAAAATACAAGGATTAAAAATAAAATTTTGTCACAACCACATTACATTAGTGCCACAATTTTGGATCCACGGTACAAAGTATTTCTGAACAGCAAGGCAGTAATTCCTTTTTCGGAAGTGGATGTTGCCAACTACAAAACTTTGATAGCTAAGGAAGCCACTATTTTCGAAAGAGAACGGCTGTTAATTACAGGCCCCCCACCCCAGGCCATAACCAGTACTACAGGGCATCCAGAGTCAAGTTCTACTTCGGAGCCTGAGGGCAGTGCATTTGCCTCCCAGCAGTCACCTACACCAACAATAACATCAAGAACAGGATCATCCACAGCACAATGTGCAACTGATTGGTTTCTACAGCAGGGGTATGGTAAGTCCAGTGCTGATGCAAAGGCAAAACAGGCCGAGCACATCGGAGCACCCCTGAACATTGAGCGGATGGTCCAGGCCTATCTGGATGACCCAACAGAGGTCTTCATGGATCGAAACCCATTGGTGTATTGGTATGGGAAAAGAAGCCAATGGACAGTGCTCAGCAGGCTGGCGATAAAGTATCTGGCTTCCCCTGTCGCAAGTGTCTCTTCTGAGCGTGTTTTCAGTGCTGCTGGTGCCATTGTAACTCGAAAAGGACCAGTCTCTCGGCCCAAAGCGTGGAGAGGTTAACCATGATCAAAATGAATCAGCACTTTATACCACCGGATTACAAAATACGTGAATCACAGCAGGAAGAGGAGAGCGACTTGGATGACGTAAATAGTGCGTTACAGGACCTACTTCTGTCCGAACCACCAGAGTTTGAGGACGAGCTCCTCTTCCCTGACAACTAGGCTTTCAAATTGTTACTTTCTTCCTTCCTTTATGTGTCTGTGTATCTGTCTTTCTGGTTCAAATCACAACAAATCCATCACCACCGTCTTCTCTTTTTATTTCCCTATTGGAGTTGGATGTCTGTGCATTTAACTGTCCACTCTTCAGAGTCCTGCTTCATCTTCCTGTCTCGCACAAGTACATTTCCATCAAGCCAGACATTAGTACAAGAAATGTTGCCTTTACCAGTCCCGCCTCCATAAGAAGTGAAACGTGACTATAGCTATCCTCCGTTTTGTTTTCGAGCCGAAACTCATCAGTGTCCGAAGGCTACAGCCTCAGCAGGCATCCAAAGGTCCTCACTGTCAGGACAGAAGGTACTTGGCAGAGAAAGACAAGAGACTCTTCGAAGAAACTTGCTGACATTTGTGCAAACTCAAATGACCATCAATGAGCGCTACCCAGGCCGCGGCCCATCATCACAGTGCTGACCATGGGAAGCAACTTAAACTGTGACAAAGTGCCACAGAAGAATAAGACGAAAACCGAAACAGCGACTAACACTCAAAATGAATGTGGACTGGAGTAATGATGAGGCCACTGCCCCGTAAAAAAAAATAACAACTGTCAGAACTAGGCATCTGATGATCTGACAGCCAAAGAGAAGAGCAAGACAGGTAATGATGGAATGCATTGGATGCTTGCAGACTCTGAGCGATTGCTGTTGTTTGTTGTTGATGTTGTGCATGAAGTCGAACTCTACTCTACTAGTTAATCTACAAAGTGACTCAAGTCAGTGACAGTCAATGTTTCCCTTCTTGTTGTTTAATAACCAAATTGTACTCCTACTACTGCAGGTGCAGGCCAATATCTGTTGCAATTTTTTAATATGGAATATGGACTTAATCGGAGTCACTACAGACTGAGTTGTAGTTGGACAACACGTACCACACCATGATGATGACCATACTATCTTTGCACGCAGTCATTCAGTTGGATCGGAGATGATTCAAGGAATAACTGCATTTCATGAAGTGGCATAAGGTAAACATAAACACAACAATTCAACAAGAAAGTAAACACAGCAGACCTACATGTCCATGTAGTGGTGTGTAGTCGAGTGTAGTGATGACTCACAGCGGCGCATTGATTTTGTCACTTAATTAGGAAAATGCTAAGTTGCTGTGTATGCCTTTTGTCTGGCTATGTCAAAAATTAAGGTAAATGGAGGTTGGGTCATGGGCTGGTGCTGTGGTGGGCCTGTTCTGTCCTGTTGTTGTTGTAGCTTAATGCTGTAAACAGAATCTACACGATATATCCAAGCCGCCTCACTCTGAAAGTGTTCTCTCTTCTCTTCTTGGACTCCACCGTAATTGATGTTTTTTTTTATTCATTGATTTTTCAATACCCCTTTTGTTTTTCCATCTAGACGTTACAGGCCGGCCTTTACCCTGTGCTTGCTATACTGGGAGACACAACTCACATTTACCTTACCAATCGGCATCAGGAAGGCCACCAAGATTGATGTGCGGAGCGTCCATGGAAGATAGGACCAAGAGGAAGGACGAGATTCCACTCCACAATTTGAGCATGATAATACAGTAACTTTAGTATCATTCATCATTCATCTTTTAATTAATTTGAATCCTTTTTCTCTTCAATCATTAGGACTGTGTGTTGTGTGTTTGTTTGCTAATTGATCCCTACAACTGTGTTTTCTTTTAATTGTCTTTGCTATCTTTACAAGTAAGTTACGTACAACATGGAATTTGGGTCTCTGAGGGCATATTACAGGCAAGGCAAATTGCATAGAATATACTGCTGCCCTGTACTGTCTAATTGTCTAGTAGGAGTTATTAAGTACTACTCATTAACCATCAAGTTATCTTCATCATCATGCATGCATTTCCCTTTTCTCCCTTTATAGATTTTTGTATAAGATCATGGTCGTCTGCCAAGATTGCGCTTTGCTTTTGTTGTCCATGCGTACTGTTTTTCATTCTCAAACCTTTCCCCAAACCCCCCTTCCCATCCATTCATCAAACCCTAACCCTCTTCCCCCGGGCTGTGATTTATATTGAGGTGTGATGTGACTACATAAAATGTACACCAATTGATCACACGCTTGCTGGGGCAGATGTGGTGAAAGCAACACTAATTCAATTGCAAGGCAGGGCGAGGAGCTTCTTCTGCTTGCCCACCCATGCTCAGTCTATGTGCAAGCCGTCACCGGCTAATAGTAGTACATCATAATTAATTGCCGTCATTGATTGGATTAATCATCAAACTCCTACCACACAGCAGTAAAGGTTACGAATTACGATTGTGTTAAGTTAAGTGACTCAATCGACACAACTACAGTTTGTAACTTCTTGTACTAGGCTGTCCCCGCCACCATTATGTTTAATTTGACTTTAGCAGTTGCAACTGCAATATTGTTTGTTTGGCAGTCTTCTTCTGTACTGTATTTTACTTCGTTCTACTACTCCTCCCACAGTCGCTCTCAGGAAAGTGACTGTCTCTTTTTAATTTTTTAGCAAATGCTACTGCCAGTGTCTACTCTACTACTACCACCACAACCATGGCATCTTCTACATTCTCTCTGGAAACCATGCAGCCATCGCTGTGCCGAACGTAATCATCAATCACAGGTAAGATAAGTTTGGTGGGAGGTATAAATGGACTAGGAGGAGAGACTGACAGTACTAGTAGGACAAATAACTCAGTGAGGGGTACCGCATCTATCTGTTTGTGTTACATCATCGTCGGCAGATTATTTAAATCAAACACTGGCTGCGGCCCTGCAGCAGCAAGGAAACCAATGTGACGTTAATTCGTAAAACAGTAACCCCCCACAAAACATTAACATTGTATGTTTAAGTATAAATATAATTTATTACCCTAACAAAAATAAACTATCCCACACCTGACCCACCCTTCTCCCTAACCCCAACAAATGTCCAAAACGAAAAAAGTCCAAAGAATGTCCCGAAACCCCAACGCCCAATTCCCACCCACCAAAACAAGGAATAAAAGGGGCAAATCAACAGGGTCCTCGATGTTACATTCGGCGGGCTTTGAGGTGTTTGTCCACCATGATTTTGACCCGCTCCTCCATTTGCTCCTCTAGACGTGCCATCCGGAGGAGAATCTTCTTGCGAAATGCCCTGCAGTGGCATCCAGGGTGGGGGACAGCAGTGCTGGCTGCTAGTGAATTGGGCGGCGGCGGGCGGCTACCAGACCGCGGCGCCGTACCGCTGGAGTTGTGGCCTGGCTGGGGCCCGGGGCATCGGACGAGGCTGCAGCTGCTGCTGCCGCCTCCTCCTCCTCCCCCTGAGCCACCAGCCGCCGGTACTCCTGGCATATGGCCTCCAGTTTCCGGCGCCGGGCCCTGGCTGCCAACTCCTTCCGCGATGGTTTGTCTTGGGAAGGAGTACCATCTATATCAAGAAAGAAAAAAATATTGTTGTAACCAGTACTCTTAGCTAAACAGTAACACAAAATTAATTCAACACATAATGGCACAGTAGCACTAGCAAGAAGCACAGTACATAACATTTGTGGTAATAATCTATCTATCCTCCCACTTCCTCGGCCTCTAACATTTGTGGGAGTTTCAGGCATTATTCTAGCACTATGGACTCCAACCAGTACACAGTACACCAGTGTTCTTCTTTTCTCTAGTTTAGCGAAATGACATAACCTGGTTGTAGCCGGCATTGCCAGCTCGGTCATCTATGCTTGCACCCAAGACAAACATACGAGTCATGACGCAGACTCACGTTAGTTGGATTTACTACTGTTTGCAGGTGGGGAAGCTCGTATTTTTCTATTACGGGTGGCACTGGCCATACTCTCTCTGTTACATGGAGGGCAATTGCTCAATTATTTCACAGTGCCTTGGCTACTACAAAAAGGCAGATTATATATCTGATCCAATGATCGTTGCTTTTATATGGGACAACGACATAAGGTCAGTAGCGGTCGGTGGTGGGACTCGGGGAGTTCGGCCGGGCGGTGACGTGGGTAGGGGCAGGATGGGGGTAGTAAACTATGGATTACGGCCAATTACAGGTAAGTAAACATATAAATAAATGAAACTAATTTTGTTGCGCACACTGCATCGCATTTGGCGGTGCAGTGCGCACAATGAAATTCGCTTTATTTATTTGTATGTTTACAGTAAAGTTACCTGTATTTGCCCGCGTAATACATTGTTTACTACTACCCCCACCCTGCCCCTCCCCACATCGGCTTTGCTACTCTGGCGCGGTTTCTTTTACATTCCCTAAAACTGTGCATCCCGTGACAGTCTCCACCTATGCTGTCTATGATGAATACATACAGGCATCCATCCATTCTAAGTAAATGTCAATCATTCTTCTTAATCTCTCCACCAACCTTACTTTGTTTCACCAACAACAACGCATGCGTCCACTCACTCCGTTGCTTGCCTTGGCTTTGAGTTTCACCCAAACACCGCTGATGATTCTTGCTATCCACAGTATCCACCCATACTGTGTCGCCCACCCAGGCAGGCATCCATTCTTCTTTCACCTTCTTCCACCCATCCTTCAACAACACATGCATCTGATTCCTATCAGCCACCTATCCATGCTTCCAACGTATCCTTCTCTGCCAGTCATCATATTAAATCTCGCCCGCCCTTCCTCCTTCAACCCTTCTTTCCCTTTTTGTTCAACACATCCATCAAGGTCATCTGATCTGACTTTTAGTCTCCTCCATAAAACTTTCACAGCTGAGTTGGAGTCAGATATAAGAGGCCATTGGTTAATCAAGTCACGCTGGTAATGCTATTGCTACTGCATTGCTCATGCTAAGTAAAGGGTGTCTTCTTTAACCGTTGTATAATGTTCACTACAACTTCATACCTAATAATAAGTCTCAACAACAGTACAGTGAGTGAAGTCCACACACCCTTCCAGCTAGTGCAATGTCAATAAGTCATGAATATAACTTACCACCGCCCGCCACCGCTGCTGGCTCCCCCCTGTAGCTCCTGCAGGTGCCGCATCTTCTCCTGCCCCCTCCGGAAGGCTCGAATCGCCGGTGGCCCCGCCGCCACTGGTGGTTGCTAGTCCGCCCTAGATAAAAACATGACACATTTTTAGATGCCTGTACACCTCCCCCTATTTATTCTTTTTCATTAGCAAGATTGAAAAAAAAAGTTAATACATACATATTATTATAAATCACATTCAATAGTCCAAATCGGGTACTAGAGTACAGTCAGTAGACACTAGTAGTGTTATGGTCCCTAGGGTCATTATTATACTATACTCTACTCTTTGCAAAGTTAGCCTGAGCCATGCAACCATTTTCCGCTTCATGTCTTTTGCGCATGTTACCTCGCAGCTTGTTGCGCAGTAACAGTAAGACGCCTTTTGAGCCCACATGAGCACATACAGCTACTGTCTGAGCGTTGCGTACAAGAGGTCGAAAAACAAGCCACTTTGTTATGGAGTTCGGTTAGTCCGTATTGCTTAGCCATAGGTAACATGTTACACTTTTTGGGCAGGACTGAGAAATGCTTGCATTATACTATAATAACACGCACCATTTTTCTCAGGCAGAGGATTCCCTTCTACGAACCAGAGATTTGCAGAGCTTATGAATGATGCATGTAACCAGTAATTCTACGTTCTACGGTGAGGAGTCGCCCAGAATTCGCACAGATCTTTTGTCTTATATATCATCAATGATCATGCACTTGTTGCAAGTGCAACACTGTTTATTGTTTTAATCTTATGCATTTTGCTGTTGGAGCTGGCTGGAGTACACTGAATTTTATAGAACATACATACAGAGCTTGTTAGTTGAAAAATAAACCTTTTGAACTTACACATAGACTCTGTGGTATTTTGTGTGGTGGTGGTGGTGGACTTACACGAGTGAGTGAGCGAAAGGGTGTTATGTTCTGGGTTGTGTAATCATAATCATTGGGTATCTTCGGGTGGGGGTTCGGGGACCTAATGAGACACTATAGCTAGTCGTTCAGGGGATTGTGGGTTCACTTCTGACTGAGGTGTGAGGAACGTCCAAGTTCCAAACTCGCATCACCAACATCCTATTTCATTGTGCATAGTTCTGCATGGGGCTGTGCATAATCCAAGTAGTATGTACTATATCCTATCAAAAATAGTCAAATATCTGGTTGGGCATTTTGTTTGTGGTAATTGTCAAAGCCTCAAGATTAAGAAGCCTAGAAGAGGACAACCGAAAGGACTGGACTCAGTGGCTAGAGCTAATAGTATTGGTCAATCTGAGTTTTATACAAAACCGTACAATAAAGAGTGGCAATGCAAACTGGGCAAGCTTAGCGACAGACTAATATTAGTAGTACAGAGTACAGACATTCATAGCAGAGGCAGTTAGAACTTAGAGGCAGGGATAACCAGAATTTAGAAACAGATAGTCAAGTCAAGATCAAAGAATCTTTTGTAAAAAATAGAATTAGGGAGTGGAGCCAGAATTAATAGTTCTGAAAAAATAAGGTGCAGTAAAAGTTAGGGCAATATAATTGTTAATATTAACCACTGGAGGACTTACTGGGACCAGCAGCAGGGCCCTCGGTAGAGGAGCGGTCCTCTGGTGGTTGTCCCGCCGAATCTGACCCCGTCTTCTTGCCCCTGGGTGCTGCACATCAGTGATCATGTAAGATATAATAAAGAAAAAGAAAGACACAAACATTAATGATTGCTGTGAAACAAATAAATTATCTAAAAAAAACGCTCAAAAAACGTTTTAGGAAACAAAAATTGCAATAAAATTGACCTATCTAATCCGATCGACTACTGCCTTGCGGGATTCACGGACAGTCTACTTATTTGGGAACACTAATTCAGTGTTCCATTCTGATTGATTCAAATAAAATCCAGAACACTAACTAAGCCTAAGTACCACCTGACCTAGCCCACCTATTCCAGGCGGGCCAATTGTTCATTAAGCCTGCATTTCCATTTTTTATTGACATCAAAAATGCATAGATGAGAAGGAGGACACATGCATAAAGTGCATAATGCATACACCAAATTGTTGGTTGGTTGCGTCTGATGTTCTGCAGCTGACTGACACTGCTAAGCTAAGCTTACCAGTACCACTCACTAAACAAACTACAAAAGGTTCTAAGGACTGGGGTAAGCAGCACTCAGTGACAGAGGATGCGTCACACAGACCGCTCAAAAATTATCAACTAATAGTAACTAAACCTAGTATCAAATGCATCCACCACTATTTGACAGGAGGACAAAGGAAGGACTACAGTCTCTCTAGCAATAGCATTACCTAACTGAAGTTCTCTAAAGTAAACTCTTACATAATGACAAGTGAGCGCAAAGTTGCAAAAAAGTAAGAGTACCGCCCAGCACCTGTGTCCTACAATCACAGAAGATTTTGAAACGTAATTTACCTGCAATGTAAGCAGCAGTATTCTTGTTATTTGTAAAAAATATATACACAAATCACAATACTTATACTACTATATATATATTGGCTACTCACCAAGCCCCACGACCTCGACACCTAGCAGGTCCAACAGGTCCTGCTCCCGGTCAAGGATGTCTGACCACCGGTGGGCCAGCTGGTTATGGGTGCGCCGGACCTCGGAGCAGCGAAACACTGCCCGACGCACCTTCGCCCACCGGCGGTGACGCTCCTGGGTCGGGTACCCGGAGCCTGGCCTGCCGCCTGCTGCCAAGGTCAAGGGGAGGTGGCGCTGAATAAAAAAAACAAGGGCGGCCACCTCCGCCTCATTAAACAGCTGGCGGGCTTGCACCCCTGCAGGGCGCAGTCTGCCGCAAGGCAGGCGGCGATTGGGCGCACGCGCCTTGCCCTTTGAGCCGCTGCTGCTACCCTTCGCCATGGTTCTGGGGTGGGAGGAGGTGAAAAAGAAAAGTTAGAAGGGAAAAATAAAGTTAGGGGAAGAAGTAGGAGCTTAAAGAAGAAAGTTATATAAAACAGTCGAAAAGTAAAAAAACACAGTAAAAAGTAGAAAAAAATGCAAAATATAGACTTAAGCAGAGAGTGAGATAGATAAGAAATAAAGAAAAATTGAAAAACAGTGTAAAAAACTAAGGATTACAAAGATTGAGGGAGGATAGAAAAGCAGGCCCAGAACCATAGCATAGAGTGGTAAAACAAGATGGCCGCGCCCATCGCGACCGCGTGGGTAAGTTTGCGCGATATTTGTCCCCGAGCACGCAAAACGTCGCGAACACGTACAACGCGTTCCCGAACAAGGAATGCGCAGCGCGAGCACGCTATACGCGACCCGGAACAGGAAATAAGGGATCGCGAACGGGCGGGACAAGTGAAAAACAAAATGGCCGCGCCCATAGGCGACCGCATGGGTAAGTTCGCGCCCCCGAGCACGCAAACAGCGTCCCGAGCAACCTCAACGCGTTCCCGAGCAAGAAAAATGCATCGCGAACGGGCACGGCAAGCAGCTACGCGCGCTCGCGAAGCTACGCGTAGCTCGCGTAGCGCTCCGACGTCTTCGCGTAGCTTCGCGTAGCTTCGCGTAGCGTGACTACGCGAACTACGCCCAGGCTTAGTTATATGTCTCTTGCTTTGTAGTGTTTGAGACACCATGTGGGAGTGGTATTCTATATTATCTGACTGAGGGCGAAGCAAGACAACCCGGGAGACCCGTGATCTCTGGAGGTGTGAACTTCCCACGGAGGTATCACATATAGGCACAACCAATGTGCACACACAAATGGGAAAGACACAATTAAAAATCAACCGGGGCCCCGGCTGACCTGGGTGGTCCCTCCCGAGAGACAGAGACTGATAGGGAGGCAGAGGCCCAAATTGGTGAACCCATAAGTCTCCAATTGGATAGCATATTAGCTGCCCTTGAGGACACGAAACACACCTTGCAACAAGATATAGGAGCAGTGTTGGTGGGATTGGGCCTCCTTTGAACAGAACACCATAAGCTGGCGGACAGGGTCAAGGAGGTGGAGGCCTCAGTAGAAGACCTTAAACCCGAATGCTCTGGGCTCACCAGCCAAATGATTGCATTACAAAGCAGGGTGCAGGTCCTAGAACGACAAGCTGAGGATGCGGAACAATATTAGGGTGGTGGGCCGTCCAGAAAAAATCGAAAAAGGGGACATGGTGGAATATCTGGAGAATTGGCTGCAAACACAAGTGGCTGCTACAAGCTTACCCCTTTCTTTGCTCTAGAGCGTGCACACCGAGTACCAGCGAGACCTCCAGCTCCGGGCCGGCCACCTAGACGGGTAGTGACCCGGCTACTGCACTATCAGGACAGAGACATTATTTTGTGAAGAGCACGATCGGATGGCCCTTATACAATAAACAACAGAAATGTCTCCATATTTCCAAGCTAGTAGGGCCTCATTCCTAAAAGTTAAGAGTACCCTCCAAGAAAATTACATTAAATACTGCTTGCTATATCCGTCGGAATTGCGAATGATTTATGGCGACATCACTAATTTCTGTAATGACCCGGAAGCAGCATGGACGTGGTTGGAGACCCATAGGGCGGGGAAAAACCTCCCTCCTGTGCACAAACGAACGCAGGTGCCGAAGAAGAGAACGAGAAGGCACCCTCGACCTGCATTGAGAGATGGCCGTGGAGGTGGTCCATCCCCATCGCAACTGGAAATCGAACGGGCAGCTGCCTTGCAAGCGGCTGTTGACATTGTGCAAGAAAACAGACGGTCACCTGAGATGGACACAACATCTCAGAGGAGGCTGACACACTCGGTTTCCATGTTGTTGCAGGGAGAAGACGCAGGACTCCCTGATACTGCAAATGACCTGTTGTGATATCCTTTAACACGTAGACTTGAGGGATTGGTCCACGTGGGGGGAATTAGGAGGGGGGTGAGGCATACTGTATATGTATACCCTTTGGGTGTGCTGTAGATTAGAAGCCCACGACTCACCGCTATAGGCCTTAACCTTCACTAGGCAGAACACTGTTCTGAATACCATAAGCTGGGCCAACAGCACAAGGGGCTCATTAGTTGCAATTGGCCTACACCCTGCAGAGAAGCTCTTACAGGCTATCTGAGAAACACAATTACTTGGGAAGTAGTTCAATGCTAAGTTTGGATGGCTGGCTGTTGTCATGCTGCCCTTGAGGTGGGGAGTTTGGGGTTGGAGGCAGCAA
Organism: Calotriton arnoldi; assembly: GCA_963921515.1. Taxonomy (NCBI): domain Eukaryota; kingdom Metazoa; phylum Chordata; class Amphibia; order Caudata; family Salamandridae; genus Calotriton; species Calotriton arnoldi. The sequence goes on from CAWUFW010008346.1 coordinate 654,387, forward strand.
TCACTTGCCTTTTGTTATTATATCTGTCAATGACTTTCTCTCCTTGTTGCTAAATGTGTTGCTGGGTGGACTGGGTGAGATGTTGTTGAAGTGGGAGGCACAGGCGTGGGTCCTGGACCAACATGGGCCACACTGCTTCATTGTGACAGACTATGGCTAATCACCGGGAAGCATTGACTTTTATGTCTTGGAACATCAGGGGAATGGGCTCTGCCACTAAGAGGCATAATGTGCATAGATACCTTTGCAGACATGGAGTACAAATTGCTATGCTTCAAGAAACACACTTAGTGGGAGTCGAGTTAGAAAGGTTGAAAAGTAGGTGGAGGGGCCAACTTTATGCCACTTCCTACTTGGCATATGCCAGAGGGGCCTTGATATTGGTGAGGGCATGAGTCCCATTTGAACATGCATGCTCAATCATAGATAAAGAAGGTAGATTTGTCCTGGTGGAGGGATGACTAGCTGGAAGGGAGAACGTGCTGAGAACCGAACCAAGATCAAACTTTGTTCTTTAGTTCCCTTTCCACGTATTTGGTCAACGTGCCGATTGACAGCCTGCTGATTGGGGGTGATTTTAACTGTGTCCTAGATGTGACTTTAGATCGCTCCACACCCCCACTATTGGATACAGGAGCAAACAAACTAGCTAAAGGATTGAGGGAGTGGCTACTTGGAACTTGCAGACGTTTGGAGGGCCCAACACGTAGAAGAACAAGTGTTCTCGTATTACCACACATTCACAGTCTGCATACCGAATAGACAGATTTGTGTGCTCCCAGAGAGTCACTGAATATATCATACATTCAGAATACCTACGACGAACCGTGTGTGACCACAGTCCTGTGCTTATCGGGTTCAGGCTGATGGGGGAACACCCGCCTGCCCCGACGTGGCAGCTCAATCCCACCTCCCTAGAAGACGCACACTACCGTAATACTCTGGCAGAAATTATTTCTGATTATTTCACAAAGAATCAGGGTACATCTACCATGGGGCTGGTGGAGTGGGAGACCTTCAAGGTGGTGACAAGGGGTCTGTGCATCGGAATGACGGTAGGTGCTCGGAGAGAACTGGGCAGGGAATTTTGAACTATTGAGGGCAAATTGCAAACACTAGACAAGACCCAGGTCACCCGGGAGAGCATAGTTGAGGAGATCCGAGAGACAAGGGAAAGGAACAAATCCATATTAGAAGGACTACGTAGTCATGATTATAAACAGTATATTGCAAAAACACATGAAGAGGAGGGCAGGGCAGGACGGCTACTGGCATGGCTCATTAGGCCAGATACATGGGGAGCCCCTATCACGCACATGACACAGGAAGGTGGTAGGTCACTCTACTCCCCGATGGCTATCAATAAAGAGTTCTTAGATTAGTACACGCAGCTATATGCTGCCCTCATAGTACTTCCACATCATACACAACTGACTTTTTTGGCCAGTTTGGGGCTGACCACTCTCCCAGAAGGTGATTACGAAGGTCTGTGGAAACCAATAACAGAACAGTAAGTGAGGGAGGTGATTAAGGATATGGCCAGGGGTAGGGCGCCAGGCTCAGTGTAGCATTGAACAAAATGGCCATGATCCCCAGATTATTACATTTTTTTGTGAACCTCCCAGTGGGAATGCCACTTGCGTGGTTTAAACTTCTAGATGCTCTAGTAGGGGACCTAATATGGGATGGCAGCCACAAAAGAGTGTTGTTAGCCACACTTAGAAGCCCCCTGGAGGAGGGAGGGCTAGGAGTTCTGGATTTTGAGTTATACTTTCTAGCCTCGCAGCTCCAATGACTCGCGAGATGGATCGGAGGAGCAGATGGGGAAGTACTGGAAGAGGTTGGACAAAAGATAAGAGCTGAGACTCTGATAGCCGGATCATTTGTTCCTCAGATGGCCCCCAAAACCCGGGAGTGCTACTCTCCATAGCATTGAAATGCTGGTGCAGATACATCTTGAAGACAATGGAATCTAGTCTATATGCACCTGCGCTGCCTTTGGAAGGCTTATCCCACAGGGAACCCATTACACATTTTACAGTGGGGCAATTGAGGGCATGGACAAATGTAAGGATCTCTACGATATGGGACTGTTACCAACAAGGTGCTCTAGTTCCAATAGAAGACCTAACGCAACAATATGGACTGCCGCCAATTCCTCATATAGAAGGCACTGCTACAAACTTTCAGAGATCTGTGGGCGAGCATCAGAGAGGAACCTGCAACACATGAGGTTCTGCAGCTATTGATTACATTAGGACTGACAAGACATCCAGTAAAATGGATACATAAATCCCTTGCAACAATGGTACGCCCTACCTTGCTGGCCCTAAGGGCAAAGTGGGATAAGGTCTTTGAATGCTAACTGACTAATATAGAATGGAAGAGAATCCTGATTTCCAGAAGAAAGTATTCCCGAAACACCAGATTAAAATATATTCAATTCAATGATCTACACATGGCATACATGACCCCCTATAGATTCCAAGTGGTGTATGGTGGTGAGCCACGCCCATGCCCTAGATGTGGTCAACTAGATGTAGACTTCATACATATGATATGGTACTGTCCTGTCCTGAGACCTTACTGGGAAGGGGTAGTTGAAGCCCTGAAGACGGCTCTAGGATGGTCCCTCTCCTGTACATTGTAGGGGTGTATTTTGGGGTTGTTCCCCTAGACCGACTTCTCACAAAGTTGGTACAAGGTTTGTAGATCTTGCACTGATTTTACCGAAGAGGCCGAAAGCTATGTCCTGGAAATCAGCCAAGGGCCCAGGAATACAGATTTGGAGAGAAGATGTTACAAGATGGGCGAAAGCTGAAGAAAGCGCACTGGCCAGAGAGGAAGCTAGACGGGTCCAGATCAGGCCCATTGCAGACCTATGGATGGGGGTATTAATAACATGGATACACCTGGAAATAGGTGGGGAGGAGGATTCTGCAGACAGTGTTGGTGGGGCAGACGATGAACAAGCCACTATAGTTAGAGGACAGATGGAGGAGGGGACACCAAATTAATGGGGAAAGTATGAACAAGGACCTCCCTCACAGACACCAGACCACATATTATGTCAAGAGGTACCTAGATAACACAAACCACATAATAGCTGACATATAAAAGATGCTGTACACACCCAGAGCCGATGGAGAGGTCACACAACTATCAAATCCCAGTTAAGAGACACTGCCCTAATCATATAGAAGCACCTGACCACAGACACTAATACAGAGGAGAAGAAATGTTAAAGGGCAGATACATATACAAAAAGCCCTTTTTGTTTATAAGTTTTGTTAACATTAGAATATTAGTGAAGATATTATACGCACAGTTGGCAGCCCCGCAAACCTTGTGTAACTACCTATAGCAAGAACCAATACTTTGTGTATATTGCCCAGGTAAGAGTAAATACAAACATTTATGAGGTTCAAATATGGCATATTGATAAATGTATATGTACAGACCGTAAGAAGAAAATTCCCTTCTGCACTATGTCTTGTGAACCAGCGAGAGGATATGTAACATTATAAAATGCTAATAAAAATATCTTTAAAAAAAAAAAAAGGTGAACACTGGTGGATAGCACTCTAAGTTCATTTTCACAGAATTTGCAGTGAGTGGGACATATTGGGTGAGACTCACTCACAGTAAAAGTCTAAAATTAGGTAGTCCAAAAGCAAAACATCCAGGGGGACAACATGGGAGTAACACACGTATACACTACTGTGTTCATTCTCTCAAGGACCTCAAATTGAATTTCAACTACAAAATGCAGTCCAAACAGGGGGAAGCACTGAAGGGTGAGATAATACTTAATGAGTACAACACCCACCTTGTGGTACATAGAGAAACACAAATGTAATTGGTATGTTAAGACACCATATGATACTATTGCCTTTTCACCCAGCTCGGAGTGCCCATGAAACATCAAACACCCGTGCCACCATCACACATATATGCACACACTCACAAGCCAGAAATTAAAGAGAGCATCATTGCATAATGAACCCAGTACCCTAGACAAGTTGACATTTTACAAATACCCTGGCAACTCTTTAACTGAATGAAACTGGGAAAGAAGGCTACCAAACTCCAGGTAGCCCTCAGAGCCTTTAAGGAGGTGCAGAGTTGGCAGGCTACCTCAGAAGAGTTTGAGGTGGATGACAATGAGAAGGAGGGAGCACAAACAGAGGACAAAGAGAGAGAGGACCCAGCTCAGGGTCCTGAAATGCCAGGAGAGCCCAACTCAACCCCTTGCAGATAACCTGAATGACCCAGATGCCCAGGATGGTGTCTGCCAGGGGCCTGATCTCACAGAAGCTGGAGGACAGGAAGGAGGAGAGGAAATTCAAACTCGGGCTAGACAAACTAAGGATTTAGAAGAAGAGGCTGGGTCATGACCTCAGTCTCAGGGAGCTGGACTTAAAAGCCAAGCAGAGGGAGTCCAGCAGTATTGGTGACAGCATACCAGCAGTGTCCAGTGGAGAGGTGGGGGGTCCTCATGCACAAGAACCTGGTGCCCAGATATGTGGTGGGAGATGATATAGATAAGTGATTCTCAGCATGTGAGGTAGCTCTGCAGGCACACAAGGTCCCAGAGGAGTACTGGGGGGTAGCTTGTGGAGGTGCATTCCCACTGTGGGGAATTACATACTTCTGACACTTGAAGTAGATGACCAGGCCAAGTATGTGCCGATGAAGGCCATTCTTCTTACCAAATGGGGTCTGACTCCTCAGAAGTACCATCAGAGGTTTTGGGTTAGCCACAAACTACCAAACCAGTCCTGGGTAAATCTTTAGACTATTCCAGCAAAACACTGAAGGTTGGGTGAAGGGCAGTAAAGTGGATGATTTTACTTTTCTGTACAACCTAATCTTGAGGGAGTACATGCTCTATATTTGTAAAGCTGCACCAACACCTGGTAGATAGTAGGCTTGCTGACCCCAGAAAGCTTGCTGAGGAGGCGGACATATTGGTTAGCACCAGAGTGTCCAAAAAGGAACCTGGGAGTGACCCCAAGAAGGGTGGTTTAGGTTCTCCCAGACAGAATAAGGGGGTGGTCACAGGAGACCCAGACAAGTCTCAGGTTAAGGGGAAGAAAAGGGTTCCCATATCGCTTCTGAGAAGAAAGAGGGAGGTTCTTCTGGAACCACATCCTGCCAAATCTGCATCTTCTAAATTGGTTTTTGTTAATACCTTTAGCTCCATGTCCAATGTGGTCAAGAAATCAATATTACACAATTGGGATATTCTGAACAAAGGTCAACTCACTTTGGAGAAACCACTTTTTGCATTTAAGAGAGGACGTAATTTGAAAGATAGATTAATCCACACTAGACCAACTCCTCCTGAAGTAGCAAGACCCAACACACTCTGAATTTACCACCTGTCCAGGGACATTATCCGTGTGGTTCTTGTACAGTTTGTGCTCAAACTCAAATCACCAAGGACATAGACATAGCCACCCCTAGACCATGGATGTTGAAACAACATACTAACTGTAATAGTGAACGGGTGGTTTACCTTATCACTTGCCCTTGTGGCTTGAGATATATAGGTATGACCACCAGGAAAGTGCGCATCAGAATCCAAGAACATAAAAGCACGATAAGATGCGCCAAACAAATCACTAAAATGACTAAACACTTCTTTGATAAGAACCATGGACCGGACTCGTTGAGTTGGACGGTCCTTGACAAACCTAATTTTAATGCGAATACTCCGAATCTTACGACAAAGCTTCTTCGACTTGAGCAAAGATGGGTTTATAGGTTGGGGACCTCGGTAACGGGCCTCAACGACGAAATTCCGTGGCTGTCACTTTCTTGAACTTTTTCTTTCATAGGAGCGCAGCTGTTCTGGTTCTATTAATTTTCAACTAGAGGCCTCTCTTCTTAATCATTAGGTAGGCTTTTTTAGTATTTATTGTCTTCTTCAATGCTCCCTCCACTTTGGTCCTCTTCAAAATGGACTGCTTACCCATAATAGTGGCTGCTATGCCTCTCATGCTTCTGAGCTTTAGGTGGGCATCTTTCCATCTTTAAGCATACATTTTTATTTAAGCGTAATTTACATTTAATTTCTTTTTCTCGGCTTTATTTTCACTACATTCTTTCTGGAGTACTGTGTTTTTGTTTGTTTATGATTGCATCTTATGAGTATTCACTAAGCAACCGGTCTGCAATTTCAAATACGTTTGGTATTTTCTGGTTGATGAACCATTTACCTCCCGGTTTTTCTCTGTGGAGCCATAGGTGGGCTCTTTTCCATCTTCAATCAGACACTTTTCTCAAATGTGATTTATAATTTATTTTTACTTTTCTGGGCTTCTTTGCCAAATATTCTTTAATTTTATTGTATTTTTTATGAGTTTTGTGTTTTCGGTTGTTTATATTGCACGAGTATTATTAAGCAACCGGTCTGTGTAGTGAACACATTAGAATTTACTGTATGCCCTTAGAAGTATTTCTTTGCTATATGCTCGCTTTTCATGAGCATTAGTCATTTGCTCGTTGTTTGCCTATTATCATTTTTGGGTTTGTTCGGGGGATTAACTACATTACCCATGAGCGCTGGGTCCTTTTTAGATGACGACACAGTAGTCGACTGCATCTATTTAAATATGCTGCGCGCTTGTCTCGGCTGTTTCCTGTTCCTGTGGACGTGTGCCGCTTTGTCCCTTGGGTTCCAGCCACAACTTTGGTGGTAAGCGTTACCCTAGCATGCTACAAGCATTGTTCTGCGCGATTATCAACATTTTTGTTCGCGTTACTACCTGCCACGTTCTTCGGAATTCCGAAGTCTTTTCTTATTGGTAGGCGCGTACTCACGACTACCTTTTGCAATGGTCATAGATGCTTCCCCAGCATCAGTTATGTTCCCTTGCCTCAATACGCATTTATAGCGCGTTGGTTTTTGTTAAATTTGTGGTTGGTTTATACTCCATTTTTTTATGAGCCCTTTTATAACTATAACTATTGTGGCCAGGGCTCGTATGAACATACTTGGAGCACTTAGGAAGTACGAGCATGCTTCGTGTTTTGTTTTTCTATCGTTTAATTCATTTTTCATTTAGTATTTGGAGGCTTCACATACTTTATGTTTTACGATAGGTGTAGTGCCCTTGTTACATCGCGCCATGCGCAAGGGGCATTTTCAATCTTTGGGCGCCTAGAAAGTGCGAGCACGTTTTGCGTGCCCTAGCAATACTTCTTTTAGTGCCATTATTGTTTTTCGACCCCTTTTTCTAGCGTGCAATTTACATTTAGTCATCGGAGGCTCCTCTTATTTTACGTTATATTTTACGTTGTATGATAGGTGTAGTGTTTTTGCCACATCGCGCCATGCGTAGGGGGCATTTTCATTCTTTCTCATTTTTGAAACTGATTGTGTCTTCCTATTAAGTTTTCTGTACCAGTGCATGATGTAGTAATATATTCTATGTTACATCCTCTGACTCTTCATGCTTAGATTTCTATTCCTTTTAAGGCTAGCATTGAACTGTAATTTATTGTATTTTATTTTACTTTTTCGTGTACAGCCACTAGCGGAGTTTGGTACGTTGCTGTTCTCTGCCTTTGTTCTCAGCCTTTATTCTCATTGGGGTATATAATTCAATTACTATTAACCCTTTGCTCAAAGAATTGACATATATGTTTAGCCTATTTCTTCTTTTTTGAGTCGCCCCCTTTCCCCTCCCCCCCGCCATTTTCCTCAATCTTTGAATCCCTTTCTTGGGATCTCTTGTTTTTAATACCATATACCTTTCCCTGGTAGGTTATGGTGCACGTACCGTATGGCTAATATGCCAGGACAGACGGAGTGAACTCAGCAACCAACAGTGGTGAGTCACACGTTCTTTATACTTAAATATGTTTATGTGCTAATTATTGCGGTGGAGTATTAAAGATTCTGTTTGGTTCATGCTCTTCATACATAATGTATGCAACCATTGATAACATATTTTATGTTTTTATCTTAGGTTGCATCCAGAATATACTGAACAATAATATCACTGGTTCAGTATTTTACTATTGATTTACTCACGTGTTTTTTCACATGTTTTTTCACGGAGTATTATTTATTGAATTGCAGTAGCGTACAATCTGACCCTGAAGAAGGCCGCGACACTATCTAGGTCTCTCTGGCTGAAACATGTTGGTCGAATGACACATCTGTCTTTAATTTTGGCATTTGTGTTTTAAGTTTCTCATTGGTTTTAATCCTGGCATCGGGTAGCCGAATAAAGTTACTTATAGCTAAACCCGTTAGCTAGTTTTAACTTTCACTTCACAGCACTGCACTCCATTTATTCTTTTCCATACCACATAGGGGTTTAGTACACCCAGCCTTACTCAATAAAAACATCCCTGAGCTCCTCCCTCGTAGAGAGGGGGTTGTAGCCCACGTGAAGACTAGGTCTATCATGTGAGGAGGCTCCCCTATGATGAAGCATGACACCTCTGGTGTGTGAGGGGAATCGTCCTGAAAAGGGAAACCCCTAGTCTTTGTATAGTAGAGCACGCCCAGACAGTTTAATATCCTCCTCTTGTTCCGGACCCGTGGCCCCTTTTTTGTGTAACATTAATTCGGTGGGGAGTTGGTTCACGCAGGTCCTTAAATCTCCTCCAGCCCCCAAGTGTATTCATTGTTTAGCGCAGCGGCTCAGCTGCGGGCTATTTCCTCTTTTCCTTCTTTTTCAACACTTTACACTTAGCGATTCTTCACAATGGCTGAACGTACAGGACTTACTTATAATGATGACGTATTATCTGAGATACTTATCACACCGAGTATCTTAGATACACAACTCACTCAGACTACGTCTACTATAGATGAGTGGCAGAAATTGACAAATCTCAAACGCCTCTATATTAGGACAACAACACATGGATCCATTATGACTGAATATCTTCGGGGCAATTGTGCCCCCACAGGACTCATAGTAACGAATATTCCAAGACTATTTTTAGATAATCTCTCCTTCTTGAAAGACTGGTCCCTCATCGCATGGCGATGTACGAGGGACTGGCTCATTTTGATTATCAGTACGGCTAAAAAGGAAGCAGAGAAAGTTTTGGTACAAATTCAGACACTGGAGGCTGAGATCAAAGTCATTATTGGGGCAACAGTCTATAAAAAGACCATGGAAGAAAATAATAAGACAACCAAAGAATATAAAGAAACACTTCTAATAAATAAGATCACGAAATTCAAGAAGGACCTAGCGAAATTTGTGATGGAAAAAGTGTATCCTTACACTGATAGCTCCTTCAAACCCCCTGTATTCCACAGGTCTGGCAGACGATATGGATCCAATTATTCCTCCTCTGAAAGAGAGGACTCCTCCAGTGACTCGGACTCTAACCAAGGGAATACTGATCAGAGTTTTCAACAGCGCAATCAGAGAACCTGGCGTGGGCCCCGTGGTGGAACACCGAATAACCAATGGTGGCCTCCAAATCCCTGGAGTTATCCCACCTTCCCCTTTCATGGAGGTCCACCGGGTCCGTTGATGAATTTCCAGCAGCATCCTCAAGTAGGATACTACCAGCCTTTTTTAGGGCCAGGCCGAGGCCGATCAAGGGGCCGTCGGCGCCCTCAACAGCAGGTACATTGGAGCTCCCCAATCGAACAACGGAACACGAGGAGCATGACCAAGAACAATCAACAAGCAGGCCCAAGCAGGGATCCAGTTTGATTGTTAACCTCAGCAAGCGAGTACTTACACCAGAAGAAATTGTAGTACTCAATCGGGGCTTGGGTTTTGTACCTACAAATAAAGGTGATCCTTTTCTAATCCATCAAGAGACTCACCAGTTTTTCAGGAAAGTGAGGCTTCACTTTCTATTTGCAGACAAAGATCCGCAGACAGACAGCTCACAGCCAACCAATACGAATTTACGACCAAAGTCGAAATTTAATCCTTCTATCGGCATGGTGCCATCTGAGGTAGCAACATTTGAGAAGGCTGTTCTCAAAGACCTCACGACGGGTCTGGCTACTCAACCTAGGACCTACAACAATTTTTCTTCAAAAGAAATGGCAGCGCTTCTTTCTTTAACTAAGGATGCAACCATCACAATTAAAGCTGCGGACAAGGGGGGAGCCACTGTCCTGCTAGATACCGACACCTATAGAACCAAATGTTTGAGACAGCTTAGCGATGTTTCTTCATATCGACGACTGGATCATGATCCCACAGTAAGGATTATGGAAACTATTTCCATTCTAGTTACAGAAGCACTTGAGAACGAGTGGATAACACGGGGGGAGGCTGAATTTCTCTGTACCAAGACACCGACGGTACCTTATTTCTATGTCTTACCTAAAATTCATAAACCACAGAGGCGTCCCCCGGGTAGACCCATCATTTCCGGGATTGGTTCAATTTTGGAGCCGCTGTCTCAATTCGTTGACTTCTTTCTTCACCCTTTGGTTAGTCAAATGCCTACGTACTTGAAAGATACAACTGATGTACTTCGACTATTGGACAATATGGCATTCAATATAGAAACTGATTAATTAGTTTCGTTTGATGTGGAGTCCCTGTACACATGTATACCCCAGGATCAGACTCTACAGACAATTGAAAACCTACTGCAAGATCATCCACTTGACACAATGACACCTATTCCCTTCATAATGAAGTGTGCACGACTAGCTATGAAGGAGAATATTTTCCAGTTTGAGTCCCAGCTATACCTACAGATCTCTGGAACTTCCATGGGCAGCACCTTCGCTCCGAGCTTAGCGAACCTTTATATGTATGAGTTCGAAGAAGGTGTTGTCCTGGATAGACAGAACCCTTTCCGTGCGCAAATTCTGCTATGGAGGAGATATATAGATGATATTTTGGTCATCTGGCGAGGGGATGAAGTGACTATCAACGCTTTCCATAACTGGCTTAACAACCAAAATGTACATCTCCGATTTACCTGTGAATTCAGTAAGGAGAAATTGGCTTTCCTTGACCTCGAATTTTATCCGTCAGAGGGGGTTCTCGAAACAGAACTTTTTCAAAAACCTATGGCCCGAAATGCACTTCTCCAATATGAAAGTCATCATCCCAAATCCCTGCGGGATAACTTACCATATGGACAGTTCCTGCGACTTCGTCGCAATTGCTCTACATCTGAGAACTATAAATTGCATGCTGCAAAATTGAGAAGCAATTTACTTGATAGGCACTATCCTGCTAAGTTGGTAAAAAAATCAGCCAAGAGAGCCTTCAATACCAACCGTGAGGCCCTTCTGGAACCACATCCTGCCAAATCTGCATCTTCTAAATTGGTTTTTGTTAATACCTTTAGCTCCATGTCCAATGTGGTCAAGAAATCAATATTACACATTTGGGATATTCTGAACAAAGGTCAACTCACTTTGGAGAAACCACTTTTTGCATTTAAGAGAGGACGTAATTTGAAAGATAGATTAATCCACACTAGACCAACTCCTCCTGAAGTAGCAAGACCCAACACACTCTGGAATTTACCACCTGTCCAGGGACATTATCCGTGTGGTTCTTGTACAGTTTGTGCTCAAACTCAAATCACCAAGGACATAGACATAGGCACCCCTAGACCATGGATGTTGAAACAACATACTAACTGTAATAGTGAACGGGTGGTTTACCTTATCACTTGCCCTTGTGGCTTGAGATATATAGGTATGACCACCAGGAAAGTGCGCATCAGAATCCAAGAACATAAAAGCACGATAAGATGCGCCAAACAAATCACTAAAATGACTAAACACTTCTTTGATAAGAACCATGGACCGGACTCGTTGAGTTGGACGGTCCTTGACAAACCTAATTTTAATGCGAATACTCCGAATCTTACGACAAAGCTTCTTCGACTTGAGCAAAGATGGGTTTATAGGTTGGGGACCTCGGTAACGGGCCTCAACGGCGAAATTCCGTGGCTGTCACTTTCTTGAACTTTTTCTTTTCATAGGAGCGCAGCTGTTCTGGTTCTATTAATTTTCAACTAGAGGCCTCTCTTCCTAATCATTAGGTAGGCTTTTTAGTATTTATTGTCTTCTTCAATGCTCCCTCCACTTTGGTCCTCTTCAAAATGGACTGCTTACCCATAATAGTGGCTGCTATGCCTCTCATGCTTCTGAGCTTTAGGTGGGCATCTTTCCATCTTTAAGCATACATTTTTATTTAAGCGTAATTTACATTTAATTTCTTTTTCTCGGCTTTATTTTCACTACATTCTTTCTGGAGTACTGTGTTTTTGTTTGTTTATGATTGCATCTTATGAGTATTCACTAAGCAACCGGTCTGCAATTTCAAATACGTTTGGTATTTTCTGGTTGATGAACCATTTACCTCCCCGGTTTTCCACTGTGGAGCCATAGGTGGGCTCTTTTCCATCTTCAATGAGACACTTTTCTCAAATGTGATTTATAATTAATTTTTACTTTTCTGGGCTTCTTTGCCAAATATTCTTTAATTTTATTGTATTTTTTATGAGTTTTGTGTTTTCGGTTGTTTATATTGCACGAGTATTATTAAGCAACCGGTCTGTGTAGTGAACACATTAGAATTTACTTTATGCCCTTAGAAGTATTTATTTGCTATATGCTCGCTTTTCATGAGCATTAGTCATTTGCTCGTTGTTTGCCTATTATTATCATTTTTGGGTTTGTTCGGGGGATTAACTACATTACCCATGAGCGCTGGGTCCTTTTTAGATGACGACACAGTAGTCGACTGCATCTATTTAAATATGCTGCGCGCTTGTCTCGGCTGTTTCCTGTTCCTGTGGACGTGTGCCGCTTTGTCCCTTGGGTTCCAGCCACAACTTTGGTGGTAAGCGTTACCCTAGCATGCTACAAGCATTGTTCTGCGCGATTATCAACATTTTTGTTCGCGTTACTACCTGCCACGTTCTTCGGAATTCCGAAGTCTTTTCTTATTGGTAGGCGCGTACTCACGACTACCTTTTGCAATGGTCATAGATGCTTCCCCAGCATCAGTTATGTTCCCTTGCCTCAATACGCATTTATAGCGCGTTGGTTTTTGTTAAATTTGTGGTTGGTTTATACTCCATTTTTTTATGAGCCCTTTTATAACTATAACTATTGTGGCCAGGGCTCGTATGAACATACTTGGAGCACTTAGGAAGTACGAGCATGCTTCGTGTTTTGTTTTTCTATCATTTAATTCATTTTTCATTTAGTATTTGGAGGCTTCACATACTTTATGTTTTACGATAGGTGTAGTGCCCTTGTTACATCGCGCCATGCGCAAGGGGCATTTTCAATCTTTGGGCACCTAGAAAGTGCGAGCACGTTTTGCGTGCCCTAGCAATACTTCTTTTAGTGCCATTATTGTTTTTTCGACCCCTTTTTCTAGCGTGCAATTTACATTTAGTAATCGGAGGCTCCTCTTATTTTACGTTATATTTTACGTTGTATGATAGGTGTAGTGTTTTTGCCACATCGCGCCATGCGTGAGGGCATTTTCATTCTTTCTCATTTTTGAAACTGATTGTGTCTTCCTATTAAGTTTTCTGTACCAGTGCATGATGTAGTAATATATTCTATGTTACATCCTCTGACTCTTCATGCTTAGATTTCTATTCCTTTTAAGGCTAGCATTGAACTGTAATTTATTGTATTTTATTTTACTTTTTTCGTGTACAGCCACTAGCGGAGTTTGGTACGTTGCTGTTCTCTGCCTTTGTTCTCAGCCTTTATTCTCATTGGGGTATATAATTCAATTACTATTAACCCTTTGCTCAAAGAATTGACATATATGTTTAGCCTATTTCTTCTTTTTTGAGTCGCCCCCTTTCCCCTTCCCCCCCGCCATTTTCCTCAATCTTTGAATCCCTTTCTTGGGATCTCTTGTTTTTAATACCATATACCTTTCCCTGGTAGGTTATGGTGCACGTACCGTATGGCTAATATGCCAGGACAGACGGAGTGAACTCAGCAACCGACAGTGGTGAGTCACACGTTCTTTATACTTAAATATGTTTGTGTGCTAATTATTGCGGTGGAGTATTAAAGATTCTGTTTGGTTCATGCTCTTCATACATAATGTATGCAACCATTGATAACATATTTTATGTTTTTATCTTAGGTTGCATCCAGAATATACTGAACAATAATATCACTGGTTCAGTATTTTACTATTGATTTACTCACGTGTTTTTTCACATGTTTTTCACGGAGTATTATTTATTGAATTGCAGTAGCGTACAATCTGACCCTGAAGAAGGCCGCGACACTATCTAGGTCTCTCTGGCTGAAACATGTTGGTCGAATGACACATCTGTCTTTAATTTTGGCATTTGTGTTTTAAGTTTCTCATTGGTTTTAATCCTGGCATCGGGTAGCCGAATAAAGTTACTTATAGCTAAACCCGTTAGCTAGTTTTAACTTTCACTTCACAGCACTGCACTCCATTTATTCTTTTCCATACCACATAGGGGTTTAGTACACCCAGCCTTACTCAATAAAAACATCCCTGAGCTCCTCCCTCGTAGAGAGGGGTTGTAGCCCACGTGAAGACTAGGTCTATCATGTGAGGAGGCTCCCCTATGATGAAGCATGACACCTCTGGTGTGTGAGGGGAATCGTCCTGAAAAGGGAAACCCCTAGTCTTTGTATAGTAGAGCACGCCCAGACAGTTTAATATCCTCCTCTTGTTCCGGACCCGTGGCCCCTTTTTTGTGTAACATTAATTAGGTGGGGAGTTGGTTCACGCAGGTCCTTAAATCTCCTCCAGCCCCCAAGTGTATTCATTCTTGTGGGAGGTGGCCCGGAGCTCCCCATTTCCAACCCTCTGCTTTGATTGTTTCTAGCTGGGACACAAGCAGGTGGAAAGAAACCCCCCACTGTTGGAACATATACAGGGGTGTCCCCAGGGGCAGGAGATAGATCATGCCCTAATATCCCTTAGTTGGGGTGAACACAGAGGGAACAATGGTGATCCCTCAGGGTGGGACTCGTCACTTCCACCAGGTCAAGGTGAAAGGAGTCCTTGTCACTGCTCAGAGGGACACCGGGGCCAGCCAGACCATGGTAGTGGAAAGGCTGGTTTCCTCAGAGCAGTACACCTGTCAGGTGTGTAGGGTAACCTTAGCCCAGGGGAGTTCTTTGTCCATGCTATGGCCCTGGTATGCCTGAAGTGGGGTGGGGAGGTGACCCAGAGAATGGACATAGTTTGTTCATAGATGCCCATTGACTGTATTCTGGGGAATGAATTGTCACCAGTGATAGAGGAGCTAGGAGGGGCAGCCGCCCAGGGCACCCTGAAAGCTCTGACATCTGGGCATACCACTCCCAAGCAGAGGGTATAGAGGCCAAGATGAAGGGGCTGGGGGAGGAGGGACTTACCCTTGACTTCTGTTCAGCCTCAGGGTGCAGATCCTGGGCTCAGTGAACAGTCCCAGGCTACCGCATCTGGACACGTGGGAAGGTGAGTGGAAAAAGTTTGCCTAATGCCTGGGACAGTTGCCCCTCACTCTGAGAAACCATAGACGGTGGAGGCCCTTAGATGCCCTGGATATCGATGCTGACAGCTGTCAGTGGCCTCTGTTGGTTGCTGTCCTTATGGGCAGTTTTTCTTGGGTTAGGGACAGAAGTCTGATCTGAGGGGTGGAATGGGCCATAACACTTTGTTGGCCATGGTGGTACTGTCTGCTTACTGGGATGCATATGTGAACAAATTAAGGTTAGGTGCTGCACAGATGAGGTCCACAGATGAGGAGAAGCATTCCCCAGGGGGTCAGTTCAGTGGCTCAGGACAATGTAGACAGAGGGATTCATCCTAATTCACAGGGGCAAAGAACTGGCACAGGCCTCTGCAATAGAGGGTCATTGCCCATGTCCTATCGCCTAAATAAGGGAAGCCCATCAAGGAATTGATTAGTCTTTTCTGGCTTTAGGCTGGAGCCAGGTTGTGTTGGACCTGGCCTTCTCTGCAGGATACCTCCAAACTATTTGCAGTTTACCTTCCACTTTTTTCTGTATTTGTTTGTGTTGGCCTTCAGACTCTGTGCACTTTACCACTGATAACCAATGCTAAAGCACTTGTGCTCTTTCCTTAAAACATGGTAGAATTGGCTTAGACCCGATTGGCATATTTAATTTTCTTATAAGTCCCAAGTAAAGTGGTACTGCATGTGCCCAGGGCCTGTACACTAAATGCTACTAGTGGGCCTACAGCACTGATTGTGCAACCCCTTTATGTAGCCCTTTAAACATGTCTTGGGCCTGCCATTGTAGAGCTTGTGTGTGCAGTTTTAAACTGCCATTTCGACCTGGCAAAGAAACGTTTACCGGGCTCCAGTCTTCCTTTTTAATATATATGTCACCCCTAGGGTAGGCCCTGATCAACCCGGAGGGCAGTGTTAAATGTATTTAAAATGTTGGACATGTCCTGGTAGTGAAAAACTCTAAAATTCATTTTTCACTACTGCAAGGCCTTTCTCTCAATAGAATAAGATCGGAGTTGCCTTATTACTATATGACAGTGTAATTTCCCAATGGGAAGAGATAGCCAGTTCATGTTTGGTGTATTTGGAATTGGGGTGAAAAGCCCTATTTAGTGGTGAAGTCAGGTTTTTTATCACAATTTTTAATTCCCTTTGTGCCAATAGCCTGGCCTGGATCACATGACTGGGTATAACTGACAGTTGGACTTTGTGAATTCCTCCGACAGTCACAACATAGAGGGATTAGCTGTACCTAAGTTGGCCATTTGCTGGCAGGATATGGGCGAAAATAAGCACGGCCCCACTTACACCTGAAAAGCCTGAGCCCTGCCTTCACACAAAGGGCCTAATGACCCTGCATTGTCACTTCAACCAGCTTGGAGTCAGGGCAGGTGAGACAGGAAATTCCATGCACTTCCAAGCCACTGTATAGAAGCTTCTCCCGCCTTCCAGAGCCAAGTACCAGTGTATAAAAGAAGGACCTCAGGCACCAACTCCACAGTACTGTTCTGGACATGTCAATACTCTGCCAGGAAGAAGGACTGCTGAGCTCCTACAAGGATTGCCACTCTGCTGGACTGATGCTCACAAGGAACTGCTGCCCTGCTGTGCCGACCTGCTATCTGTTGTCCTCTTGCCTGGCAAAGAAGATTTGGACCTACAACCCATATTGAACACAGGACTCCAGAGACCTCCTTGCGACCCTCTCCAATGTGAACAGGATTCTTGGCAAAAAATTTGAAAAGGTAAACCTTCAGCAGGACTAATCTGGGACTTTAGCCTACCCGCGCTTCATTGCAGTCAGCTGAACGTTTGATTTTGACCCAGTCCTACTAAATAGCCGAGGTTGGCGCTTTCTGCTTTCAGGCGCTATATTGCAGTTTATTCTGTAAAAATTCACAACTCTAGTTCTGCCATTTGGATTTTTGTCTGTTTGGTGTTAAATAATTTATTAAGATTTACTCTATTTTCTAGATTGGTTTGGAAATCAAATTTGTATTAACTATTTTGGAAAAGGTAATTTTTGAAAGCTATCTTTTCCCTGCTTAAGCCCTCCAGAGGCCCATTTACATGAGATGCAGCTGTCACCCAGGTGCCAAATAGCTCCCTTAATTAGGTGTGAACTTGCTCCCAGCGCTGAAACAAAGGCCTTATGTGGGGGAAGGTGTTCTGTTTTTCTGGCAGGATGGCCATCTTGGCTGTGCCCAGAAACTTATTAGCTTCAAACAGGGAACATGTCACCAGCAGATGTGACTAACACATTCCTCCCATCCCTCTATTCATCCAGGCACCAATCTCTGTGAGCGCGGAGCTGCCCCCAGAACTGATTTTGAGTGAATACAGAAGAAGAGTTCCTCATTTCCCTGTCCATACCTGTGGGGTGGGCACAGGAGATCGGCACAGTGCAAGTAAGGTTCTGTCATCTTGGTTTTAGGCAGAGAAGAGCACTGTGGGATTGTTTGCAATAGGGCAAACAGCAAATGCTGAAAAGTTGGTAGGGTTGCTCCTTACCCTATCCTTACCCCATCCACAGCAACCTCCTCAGAACACTTTATGGAGTGTTGGAAGAGCAGAGGAAAGAGGACTGGACCTGCTGTGTGTGACCTGAGAGGAGCCATTAGGGCTGGACATGCGCTCCCTCTTGTACCCAGGACAAAGATGTGGACTCCAAGGGCCATAAGGCTGACTCGCAGTTCAAGCTACATGGACGCAACAAGCTACAAGAGGCCTTTTCTGTGACTGCCAAGATAACCAGATCCAACTGGACCTGCTTGGACCC
The DNA here is from genome assembly GCA_963921515.1 of Calotriton arnoldi. Taxonomy (NCBI): domain Eukaryota; kingdom Metazoa; phylum Chordata; class Amphibia; order Caudata; family Salamandridae; genus Calotriton; species Calotriton arnoldi. Next base: position 672,622 of record CAWUFW010008346.1, read on the forward strand.
TGTTGCCTGTCTCTTCTGGAGTGAGTCTAGACCCACTCCCCAGTGCTATCTTCAAGGTCCTGGACCCATCACTGGTGACTAAGAGAACCGGGACCAACCTTCCAAGCCCAACCGACAAAGGTGCGTTTCCGCTGGGCAAAAGGTTCAAGTTGTTCCTGCACAGAGCTTTTCTGCAGCAATAAATTCAATTTAGCTGGACCTCGCAGAGATGTGTCTGGCCTCATTGAGCCCTCTTTGTCTATCGCCTGCAGCCTTACCTCGCTGGAAGAATCCAGGCTCTAGAAAAGGGACTAAGTTGAAGACCTTCTCTGGGTGTGAAATGCAAATTTTTCCCCCTTGTATATTTCCCGCCAAAAGTCAACAGCTTCATAGTAACCTCATCCAGAGACTGTTAGATGACAGGCAGCCCTCTTCAGCAACAGCATGCTGCCTTGCCACGCAGAGGATTATTGACTTCCATTTCAAAGATATAACTTCCAAACAAGTTGATTTTGGTTCCTGTATCCAACACGTGCTCCATCACTCTCAGCCTTAACTTGCATGTAGGTTCTGGTGCAGTGCAATCAGATGACAGTGGTTGACTCTTAATTCTTTTTGGAGCTATTTTCACATTTAAACTTAAAAAATCATAACTCTGATTTCCTTTATTGGAATTTTGTCAATTAACACTATTTTTTCAAATTTGATTTGGAATCTATTTGTGTTGTGTTTTGGCTTTATTGCTGTTGTGGTGCTCCATAAATACTTTACGCACTACCTCTAACTAAGCCTATCTGCTCTGTACAATAGCTACCAGGGGATTGAGCTCAGGTTCATTTGGTGTCTTTAGGGGTTCACCCTAGCAAGGTTTGTGGTTATCACTTGAGCTGGGTAGTCACCCCCTCAACAAAAATGTAATTTCTTACAGTACCCAGGTGCATACCTTTCCACTTTTACAGCACATCCTGTTAGCGTTAATGCAAACTATCCAACAGTGCACCTGGAGGAGACTGGTGGCACACCCATTATGGGTGTGTCAGGGAAGCAAGCAGTCCCCTCCGCTTCTCCAGATGACATCTGTTCTGCTCACATATTCCATCTAGTCTCACCTATTATAATTCCTAAGATCTGTGAGGTGGTTAACATGTCTTTTCAAACTGAAGTAGTTTCTCAGAATGGAAAAATGTCTGTGTCATTCCTTAGCTGAAAAAAACAACACTAGATCCTTCTTCCTTGAGCAGGTATTTCCTGATTTTGCTATTACTGTTTAATGGACATACTGTAGCGAGATTGGTTAGATCCTAGTTGAACTGAGAATATGACTTCTAGTTCTTTATTGGGTTTTGTCCAGGTCGGTTTTTATTGGCACAGAAGTGGCACTGGTTGAAGTGCAAAATGAGATCAGTATTATCTTGGATCAAGGTGACACTGGTGCCCTGATTCTAGAAGATCTTTTTGTAGCCTCTGACTCTGTTTGTCGTAACATAATGTTATCTACGCTGACAGAAAGAGAAGTTAAAGAGCTGGACATGGACCTAGCTTTTAGACCTTCACCAAAACAGTTTGGAGTTTCACAAGATTGCTCTTAAGTCTTACATGTTTTATGTATTTCTATGTTGCTCCAGTCGCAGCAGTTATTAGGAGTTATCAAATCTCATGCAATTGTTCGGCAGGTGATACATAAATCATTTTTAGATGAGAATGGGTTAAATCTCTGAATTTATTAGATTCTTTTGATGGATTTAAGGCTGTGACTGAATGCATGTCCAGTAATTACCTACGATTAAATTCAGTTAAAACAGAGGTGCTGATTTTAAGACACTCTACTTTCTTCTGGTGTCCAGAATAGTGGCCTCAATCTCTGGGTCTACCTCCAGTGCAGGCTAACACAGTTAGGAATCTTGGGGTGATATTTGACTCTAATTTATCTTTTCAAACACTGATTTTTGCAGTTGAAATTTTGAGAAAAATTCTTCTCTCTCCTCAGTCTTGCAACTTCCTCATTATCTAAGCTAAAATAGATGCCAATCCTGGATCATTGTAACTCTCTACATTTAGGCTTTCCAGTCTATTCTGAAAATCTTTCAGAACTGTGTGGTTTGATCTGCCTAGAGGTACACTGATTGACCATGACCTGCAATGATTACATTGGAGCTCAGTGGAGAAAATAATTAAAGTCAAGAACCTGTGTATTTGCTTACAAATTGTGAATAATTTAGGTCCTCTCTTTATTCAAAAGCTTGTTTTATTCTTTCTGTTGATACAGGCCGTTACGCTGCTCTACATTTCTCAGAATATGCAAAATGCAGCAAAGAGGTCGTTCCTTAGCTTATCTGACTGGTAAAGCCTGGAACAAACTCCCATTCTTGGTCCATTCCGATGCAAGTCTTCTAAGTTTTTAGAAGTTGAAGACTTGGCTTTTCTGACAGTACATATCTATTTTTCTGCAGTAACGTCAGTAAGAGAATGATCTATTTTTAGCACCAGGATGCCTTGCGGCAATCACAAGATTTATGAAATCACAAATCTACTCAAAGAACCCCTTTTCCTCATGTCTCAATTTACACTTAAGTATGAATAAACAAGTTTTATGCTGGTCCCTTTCAAGTTAAAGAAGTTGCTAAACCCTTTGCAGCAGCTCTTCCTAGTAGAGGATGAGAAACATACATCATACCCAGGTCTTCATTCCGAAAGGCCTAAGCCTTTGTCTCTTTTCTGTTAGCAGCTTTCCTACGGCATCAAGGGGAAGCACAGACAGGGAGTCGGTTGCAGGCAGGCTAATGCTAATTATCCTACTAGAGCTTTAGACAAACAAAGTCTAACTTTGTAAAAGTTACTGTTCTGGCATATATATCAAAAGTCCAACTTCATCATTGATTTGTACTTAATAGTTACTAAATACAGACTATCAAGGGACTGTGCAGCTTATTTCCAAACAAAAGTTACCAAAAATATTATATTTATTGTATTTTACTTTTTCTCATAAAACCAGCTATATACCTACAGCATTTGGGTGCTAGTCACTGCAGCAACATACTAAAACAAATTTCTCACATGTTCCACTTTCAAATACTAGGCATTGGCTACAGACCTACTTAGGAGTAACTTACCTAATACTTAAAAGCGCTGTTCTTATCTATCAAAAATGGTTATTTCGACAGGGCTGCCTGCAGGTTTAACAGCTACACATATATGCCTGGAAATAGCTTTTCAGCCTAGTGGATGCACAAGATGTACTTCAGTTCACAGATTACGCTCGACCTACATACCATTGCTGTATTTCATGCATCATTTACTATGGCCATACTGGAAAGTTAACTATTCCATTTAGGAGATTAGCCAATCTTACCATGTTTTGGTGGTCAGATCACATGCACTTGGGAGTGATCTGCAGTACTCCAGTGTGCAGAGTTCAAAAACCAGCAACACCAGTAAGAATAAAATGGAGGTGACCACACAAAAAAGGAAGGATTCTCTCACATGATAGAAAAGTAGCAGTAGTTGAAACGTTTGCACAGAAATATAGCGGAATAAATAAATTTGTATTTTTGAAGAATGGAGGGAGAATGAGAGAAGAAAAAAATACAAAGCAGGGGAAAAGGGAATTAAAGAAAATCAGAATAAAAATAGAAGTAAAGCATGACAAGAAAGCAGAGGTTAAGAGGGATGTGAACAAGGATGGAAAACATTGCTGAATATAAAGGGGACAAAACGTATAAGTGAAGTGGGAATAAAGTAAGAATGGCCATCTGACAAGATCAAATGAGGATTGGGCATAAGAGCTGAGGAGCAAAGGTGAATCGAAATGGGCAATGAATCACTGTCACCTTTTTGATGTGTTATGTAAGAATTTCATTCTCAATCTCGCCAAATCTGGAATTCTGATGTGGCAGTTTCACACACGAAGTTACCAATATTAAGGGGTCTAGAAATTCTGGTTTAATAATGTATGCTGTTAATTTGAATTCTCCCCACCCCCAGCCGGAATGAGAAATTACTGAATTAATAACGATCTGCACTGATAATTATTGCATTTTGAGCTATTTTCCCGGGTCATTTCTAGTAGGTTTTACTTGCAAAATGTGCTTTGAAAAAAATGACTGTGGTAGCTCTACAAGTGGCATTGCCACATTACTTTTAATACCAGCATTACAACTAAACTTGTAATGAGGACCAAACTTAGAAAGACATGATGCTGTAGCTTCCATTTTTTTCCGTTGTTTTCTGTTTAAAAAAATGTTACGGAAAGTGTTGGAGCCTAAATATATACTCCCTATAAACAATGAATGGTAATTCATAGTAAGAATTCACAGTAATAATAATTTATGGCTGAAAGGTGTAAAATTAGAGTACACTGAATTAGCATTTTGTACCAATTGATTACCAATAAACACTTTCGTAAATCACATTTTTGTGCAATATAATTTTCAAGGCTCCACATAGCAATCTCAAACAAATTCATAATGCCTCTCAAGAATAAATGTTTGCTATTTTCTGGCAAGACTTAACGAGTCCTGGCAGAATGCTGAAGTAATAGCCATTTTTTCGTTGCCATTTGAAGGGTTTACAAAAATTCCAAATATAGGGCCTGATTATGATGGCGGTGGGATCGCCACCGTCAGGCCACCAGAGGCGATCCCACCGCCATTGGCCCCTGCAGAACCGCCTGTGCATTAGGATGTGGCGGGCGGAGGCATCTGGCGGAAGGACTGTCTGCCTCGCATCCAACAGGCTCAAGGAGCCCGTCAGACCGTTGTGCTCAAGGAGCCCATCGGACCGTCGGAGGGACAGTAAACCCTAAAATAGGGGCGGTACCTGCTCAGGCACCGCCGTAGGGAATTACAATGTCCTTTTCCGCCTGCCATTTAATCGCGGTCCACCTGCCATTAAAAGGCAGGCAGAAAGTGACTTTGTGGGCCTCTAGCAGGCCCTCCATTTCCCCTGGCCCCCAGCTATGAGTTCTGGGGGGCACCACAAAACATCCCTGCACCATGTGGCAGGCAGCGCATGGTGCCTGTCACAAGGTGCAGGAATGTTTACAAACATGTCTCTTAGCAGTGAGGCTTGTGCTGCAGCCCTTTTTCGGGCTGCAGCACAAGCCTCAATGCTAAGAGGCATGTTTCCGACCGCCTAAATAGTAGCCGGTCAGATTGTAATTTGTCTGGCGGGACCGCCGACTCTCTGTCTACGGTTAGAACCATAAAGTTCGTTTCATGGTCAGGCAATCCTCTGTTCTTCTCTCAGGACTATGCCAAAAGCCCAGCGAACAGGCACAAAGAGTTTCTTGCTGTGAGATTGGATCTTCATTCTCTTGGAGCCCGTTTCAGCTTTTTCACGCCTGTCTGTTTAAAGTAATCCACAATAATAAAACAACTACTTACGAGTATCCCGTCAAGCTGAAAAGTTTTCTTAATGCTTGCAAGATGGACATTATGGATACTTCTACAACGTCTACTTCTTAATTGACTCTAACTTTGTTATTCTTCATAATATTGTAAATGCCTTATTCTGATATTCATGTATCCATTTACAATTATTAATAATATACTGTTGCGTTATTAGAGTTTTTATATATTAACAACTCTTTATTTCCTTACAGGTACTGCCCCCTCGTTTTGTGGCTTTCCTCTTTTTCATGTTGTGTGTGCTGCAGTCTCCCCTGCCTTTCCCTTGTGGTCAGGATGTGTCATCTGTTCCATGTGGTTTCACCCCCTCCCATCCCCTTTGGAATTTTTGTAGGTATGTTCTACTCTTTTTTCTTATTCTTCTTACTATCCTCCGTCTTTTTTCAATCTTACTCATATCTTTTTTTAGGTCATCCTTTGGACACATTTTCTTGTTACTTTTTCTACATTCTTTTTTCCTTCCTACCTCCTGTTTACTACTTTTTAACATCATCATGTAAAAAATAGCTGTCTTTTTTTTCTATATTCTACATCCTTTCTATTTTGTCTTGTTTATTCTGTTGCATCTCCTATATGATTGATACATGTCCCTGAAAATTGTCTCTTGGAACTCGCCTAATAAGAGACAGTGTGTTCTATCGTATTTAGCTAAATTAGATGTCAGCATCGCTTTGATTCAAGAATCACATCTCACGGAAACTGAATCATTAAAAATGAAGTAAGGTTGGGTAGGTGATGTTTTCTTTTCACCAGGAGATGGCAAAAGAAATGGGGTTATAACTTTATGTCATAAAACGCTTCGCACTAAACTTATATCACAAGAATCTGATGATGAAAGCAGATGGTTATCTACTAAATTGTTGATTGGAAAGATTCTGATTCCTCTGTTTAATGTATATACCCCTACTAATGATGAAGTAAATTTTTGGTCCAATTTAACTCAATGCCTTGTAAACTATCCTGCTGATAATTTTATTCTTGCTGGTGATGGTAATCAGATTACGGATCCCTTTATTGACCGCAACTCAACAGTATCCTTTATCCCCAATAAAGCATACAGGTGTCTTGTGCAAGCTATTAAACAAATGAGTTTAATTGATGCGTTGAGGCTTTGTAACCCTTCCTTGACAGAGTACACTTATTTTTCCCCGGCACTCCTAACCCAATTTAGAATAGACCATTTTTTCATATCACATCATATCTCCCAGTCTTTACGATCTGCTGATATAGGCCCTATTCTTCTTTCTGATCATGCCCCCGTTTCTATTCAATTGGATATTATCTCTCAACCAACACTACCTAACTATGGCGCTTTAACAACTTGCTACTTTTAGACCCTGCTTTTACCTCCTTCTTTGTTTCTTTCTTTCATGAATATTTCTCCATTAACCAAACTGATATTTAAAGTTGCAGCTCGCAATTTTATTATTAGGTACATCTCCAATAAACAAAAACAATCCTGTATGTCCACTGTAGCGCTTCTAGCAAAGATTAAGAAACTGGGGCACTCTTTTTACACTTCTAAATTGAAAGAATGCCTGGCAGAACTTATTAAGACTAAAATCCAGTTTAATAAGGAATCTACGGATAACGCCTCTTTATACTTATTAAAGTCCAGTGCAAAATTCTACGATGGTAAAAATAAATCAGGAAAATTTCTAGCTAATTACCTTAAAGGAAGACAGATTATTGATACATACCATATACCAAAATACAAAGATTCTGAAATTTTAGAGAAATTTGTACAATGTTATAGTTCATTATACACACTGGAGAACATATCCTCAGATTCTGATATTTCCCATTACCTCTGATGCTCCAGTTGACTTTGACTTGTTGGAATCTGATATATCACAAACGGAACTGCACAATACTTTGAATGCTCTTAAAAAAGATAAGGACCCGGTCCCAGATGGATGCACAGTTGAGTTTTACACGCATTTTGCTCAGATACTCCTCCCAGAATTGCATGCTCTTATAACTTCTTTCTCACACTCACACAGATCTTCTGGCTCCGTTTTAGATGCCCTAATATGTGTCATTCCAAAGGAGGGGAAAGATCTCAATTTTTGCAAAAATTACAGACCTATATTGTAAGTCAACTTTGATTATAAAAACAATTCAAAAACTCTAGCCATGTGACTAGATTCTTGCCTTCCTAAATTACTTGGTAAAAAACAGTCCGGTTTGTCAAAGGATGCTATATCACTGATAACACTTGTTCATTTTTTGATATCTTGTCCAAAGCGTCACATTACTCTGATGCTCTTGCAGCAAGTGCTTTAGATGTCAAACAGGCATTTGATTGAGTATATTGGCCTTTCATTTTCCATACTCTTAAATGGTTTGGGTTTGGTCCTAAAATCATATGCCTTATCTAGCTTCTCTATATTGACTAAAGGCTGCTATCTTCGCATATTTTACCTTGCATAGAGGTGTTTGACGAAATGTCCTCTATCCCCTTTCCTTTTTAACCTAGCGCTAGAAACTTTTTATCCAAAATACGACAGAATCAACATATCCAAGGTTTCACGTTTAATAAACACCAGATTAAATTAGCAGCATACGCTGATGATCTTTCAATGTTCCTTTCTCAACTCCCAGCTTTTTTGCAAGAAGTTGATTCAAACAGGCTAGTGTCTGGATATAAATTGAGCAATGCCAAATGTGAAATACTGCCCTTAACTAAATTTACCTTCAAAGAAGATTTTTTTAATATCAAATTTTCTGTGGTGTCCTAAGCAACTTAAATAACTTGGTTTATGGTTCACTCCATCGATTAAAACTTAAATATTTTTAAATTTAGACAAATGTCTTCATAAATTGACTACTCTAGTTATGAAATGGCATCCATTATATTTGTCATGGTGGCGCCGGCTGGACACCATTAAAATGATGCTAAGTCTTATTATACTATATAATATTTCTAATATTTTATTACCTATACCCCTTAAATCTTTTCAAAAGATCAAATCTTTACTCACCTCATTCCTGTGGAAGAACAAAAAATGTTCCATAGCATTGTCAAAACTATCACGCCCAAAAATGGAAGGAGGTGAAAATTTCCCAGATTTTTTTTTTAATATCATAAGACGATTGTTCTACGTCAAGCATCTTAATGGTTTTCAGACTCCTTATTGTACTCTCCATTATGGGTTGATCTTGAGAAATCTTTTCTTTCTCCTTTCCCTATTCAAGAATACTTATCTCTCACTCGCAAACCACAAATTATATCTACACCAGTTCTCAAACATTCCTGTAAATTGCTTGATTTAGTGCTGTGTTTTATTCCTAATGACCTTGATACTTTTCTTGCTTTCACTATTTGGCACAATACATTTATATTAATAAATAACAAACCTATCTATTGGAAGTCATGGAGAAATAAAGGGCTAATTTGGGGCCACCAACTCTTTAATCAGGATACACCTCTTTCGTTCTCACAAGCTCATTCCTTCTTTCACCTTCCCTCTTCTTTTCTAAGCAAATTTCAGGATTTACAAAAAGCATTAGATGATACTCATACTCTCTTTCAATCCTCCCCGCCCCCCCTCTTTTTCTCCTTCAGATTTCAGATGGCACAATCTTCTACACACGAATCTCAAGGTGTCCACTATTTACTCCCAATTATTCTCTTCCTCTACTAACAGGGTGAAAACAAAAGTAGAATTGTCTTGGGAATGTGACTTAGGAGTAGAATGGTCCATCCTCCTCTGGAATAATATTTGGTCCAAACTTAGGAAATCCTCTAGAGTGGCTAACACCAGACAAGCTCTTTTCTTTATATATAATAGACTCCTATTATCTCCTATGACCATACATAAAATGCATCCTGAACTTCCTGATTCTTGTTGGTCATGTTCTCTAATACACACCAATTTAAAGCATTTACTTTTCACCTGTCCCTTTGTGTTTAATTTTTGGACACAAGTTTGGAATCAAATTAATTCAATTTTTCAATCCACAATCCCTTTTTCATTTGTTAACATTAAGATCCGAATTCTGGACTTGTTATTAGCAGTTGCATTCCTGCAGATCACAAGAAATTGGAAAGATTTGTCCAAATGATCTTTTCAATTATGGTGGTATGGGTTTGTCATAATCATAGAGTAGACACCACCAATGCATACCCTATATCTCTTGCTGCAAAATGTCTACATTTCTGGTCTCCTATTACACAGTTCCTAGATGATAATGTGAGACATTCCTTTACTCCTACACCTATCCAACAAGAAGTTTCCCAGCCTCCTTGACTTCTCATTTATTGATGTTAATATTGCTTTAAATTGTTTCTTTTTAGCATTTTGATATTGTTTTAAATTGTTTATTTTTAGCATTTTGATCATTTATATCCACCTTGTATTATGTTTCTTCATATACAGACCAGCCTCTCCTAAATCCAGACTATGTATGACTCTCCTTTTTAACGATGTTGTTTCTATAGCCCTTCATATTTTATTGCATTATGTACCGATGTTTTCATATTTCTTCAATGAACGTACTTTTAAACTTTAGAATAGTGTTCTTAAGTGTGTATCTACCCTATATACTATGTATGTGTCCCATGAAGATCCAGAATTATTTTTAATGTTCCCCTTCATCCTGGGAGGTTGGATGCTGCCTGAGTGACAGTTGCAAACTAGGCCACAGATATTAAGCATAACCCTTATGTTTTTCCCATTAGAAACTGAAGGTGTGATCCTCTTCCCATTCTATTAAATCACTCATTGTCTAGGGTGTTGTTCCTGCTTTTATATTATTTTTAGTCTGACTGTCTTTAGTTTTCATTTTCATTATAAGCTCTGCCAACGTTTTCCTGCATCGTCCCAGTGCACAGACTCTTGCGCAGTTATGCTTACTGCAATATATTCTATGTTAATGCCTCGATTGTGGGTGAGATTATGATAGGCCATTACTGCATTTATTAGACTACCCATGTAAGTTAATGGCTCATACAGTTTTACTACTTCGCTCCACTCATTTATTGGCAAGTGTGCCAGAAGGACATAGCCACCATTGCCATTGTTATCAGTGAAACCACTTGAGATGGAGGACAACATTGTTGTTTGGGATGCCTCAGATGTCACTTTCTGAGGCCAGACATGCATTTATAAGTTACTGAGGTATATTTGTCAGTAAACGGAAATAAATGGTCTCACTCCACAACATAATTTAGCAATATGTATAGTATTGGTGTGCATCCTTAGAGACTGCTATAGCAGTATCGCAAGAACACTTTGGAGTAGTCAAGAGTCAGCTTCCATTCCATGCAGATGACAGTCAATGAAAACCGATTTGTTATGTTTTACAAGCCCGACCTACCCTAAAAATGTTTAACATTCTTTATTTGCCCATAATTAACAAACATTAGGAAATTCCTGAAGTTATGCGACTCCCCATCGGCACATAATGGACTTGACGTCATTCATACATCACAATTTCAGAGAGATAACCCACATAGACCCCAATCCATCCTAATGAAAAATAAGCAAATCTTCACAGCGCTATCCAATAAAAAAATACAGTGATTAAGTCCCTGACTATCCCACATTAAAGCTGTGGTTCATTGGACTTATCTTCAGTATTCTATCTCATAATGCTTTGTGCGCAATTATTAATAATTAGTATTTTTTTTAAAATCTGCAGAAAACACTTTACTAACATCCATAAAGTTGGAACACAGTTATATTTTTTTATAGAAATTTAGAGCAAAGCCAAAATTTCATAATGTGTCTTCCTTTATATGTTTAAAAAAAAAAAACTCTTTTATTGAATTTACGACTGGAAAACATCATCCCACATACAGTTAGATACATGTGTACAAAAATTCGGTCTTTTGCACCACACCTGATTTCTCTGGCACCTGTGTACATCTTCAAAGAGACTGCCATTGTTAATTCCTTCAATTTCTAGTACAATGTATCTTTAGCTGTCATCCGTCGAAAGTCCCCCTGGTGGCGGTGTACAAATATTCCCTCTAAATGTGTTCCACTCTCCCCACACCCGCTCCCACTTCTCGGGATACCCTCTATTTACATATACTGCCTTTTCAGCCACCATGACCCAATCCATGTCATTGCACCACACTACATATGTTGGCACATTCTGCACTCCCCAGTGTTTGGCAATGTTGCGTTTTGCTATCGTCATGCCCAGTGCCGCCCAATCTTGGGCCTTGCGATTGAGGTCTGTGGCTTCCCATATGTTTAGGAGGCATCGTTTGGGTTCTGGTGGTACCGGAGCCCCACTGACCCGTGTTATTGTGCTCATGATTGCTTCCCAGTATGTTTTGAGGTCCGGGCACTCCCATATCTTATGAAAGAATGTACCTACGGCCCCACATTGTCGCAAGCAGAGCTGGGTGTCAGCCCTCCCCATTTTGGCTAATAATAGCCTAGATAAATATGTCCTGTGGAGCACATTGAGTTGCACCAGTCACAGTCTAGAGGGTATTGCCACCTCTCGCGGGGACTCTAGCGCTTCCTGCCAGTCAGTGTCGTGTAGTTCTCCAATGTTGGCCTGCCATTTTTCACGGAGACTCTGTGTAGTTGTTAGTTATTTTCCGGTAGGTTAGAGATATGACCCTTTTATCGATACGTTCCATAAGTAACCTATCTTCCAGTGGAGAGGCCTCTGGGAGGGTAGTGTCTGGTGGAATGGTGGCCATGAGTGTATACTCTAATTTGAAGGTAACGGAACAATTCCGTGGGTGCCCTGGCATACTTGTCTTGAAGTTGCGCAAATGTGATAACTTTCCCCTTGATCCAGAGGTCACCCACCCTTGAGATTTCTATTAAATCCCATTGCTTGAACTCTTTACAGCCACTCAATCCACCTAATTTTCCGGTCTCCCAGAGTGGGGTAAATTGTGTCATCGTGTTATACCAGCCCAGTTTTCTAAGGACTGTGTACCATATTTGGGCTGTGTGTGCAGTGGGTCTCAGGAGGTCTGACCTGCGGGTCTTGTTGTAGAGTGCCCTCATGACCCCTTCCTCCCCCAGGACGTGCCTGTCCATGTGGAATGCGGGTTCAGTCTGGGGAGAGTGAAGCCACTGGTTAAGCACGATGAGCTGGGAGGCCCAGTAATATGCCTGTATGTTCAGGAGTGCTATGCCACCATCATACCATCCTCTGACCAGCTTGTTCATGGCTATTCGGGCTGGCTTCCCGTCCCATAGGAGGCTGCATACTTCCGCTTCTATCGCCCTAAAGTACGATGGCGGAACCAGGAATGGAGTATTTTGTAAGTCATAAAGAAATCTGGGTAATGCCATCATTTTAAAAAGCGCATCTCTACCTAGTAGAGTCAATGGGAGGGACTGCCAGTGCTTGGTATCCCGACGTAGTTGTTTCAGGGGCTCTTGGAGGTTTTCATTCATAAAGTCTTCTGGGTTTACTGTGATGTAGATCCTGAGGTATCTAAAGCCGTTTTCTACCACTCTCACCTCACAGCCCCCAGGCATGACTGGTGGGGGGACCACTCAAAACATACAGGATGGACTTATTCCAATTAATTGTATATCCGGAGTACCTCCCGTACGTCTCACAGATGTTCAATAGTCTGGTTAGCGAACGCCTCGGGGATGCCATATATAGCAGCACGTCGTCCGCATATAGGGATATCCGGTCCTCCCATTCCTCCGTCCATTGGAGTCCGCGGATAATAGGATCTCTCCTTATCCAGGCAGCCAGTGGTTCTAGTACTAGGGCAAAGAGGACCGGAGACAGTGGGCAACCCTGTCGTGTTCCACATACTAGGGGGAATGCGTCTGAGATTCTTCCGTTTACCACCACTTGCGCCAGTGGCTTTGTGTATAGTAACCGTATCCAGGATCGAAATTTGGGCCAAAACCCCATATGTTCAAGGACGGCAAAAAGGAATGGCCATTCGACAGCGTCAAAGGCCATTTGTGCATCGAGAGAAAGGAAGATGGCATCTTCCTGGATAGTATGTCTACGGCCCAGCACACCAGATTGGTCTGGGTGTACTAATTTAGTGAGGTGGGGTGTCAGTCTGTTGGCCAACGCTTTGGCCAGAATGTTGGCCTCCGCATTGAGCAACGATATGGGGCGATAAGATGTGCATTCTTGGGCCGGCTTCCCCGGCTTGCGGATGGCCACTATTGTTGCCATGCGCTGGTCTCTCGGGAGCTTTCCCTCCTCCATGCTGGCCTCGTACATGCTCAGTAGGTGTGGTGTTCATTTTGTCGCTGCTTTTTTATATAGTTCAATGGGGATGCCGTTGGGTCCCAAGGCTTTCCCAGACTGTGTGCTTCCTATGGCTGCTGCTATTTCTTCTGATGTGAAATCGGGCTCTAATGATTGGGTTTCTTCCACTGTAAGTGTGGCGGTGCGGATGTCTCTGAGAAATTCTGCAGCTTCCCCTGGTGTCGCTGTGGCCACAGGGGTATAGATCTTTTCGTAGTGATGTGCGAATGCATCCACTATCTGTTGCGAGTTGTTAGTGACCTCTCCGGTGTCGAGCTGGAGCCCAGCCACCCATCTATCAGCCCGCTCCTGTCTGTCTAGCGAGGAAAGGAGTTTGCCTGCTTTATCCCCTACCTCGTATATTTTGTGTCGGGTGGATGCTAACTTGGCTTTGGCCCCCTCCCACATGTGTTCTTTATATTCCTGTTTCTTTGTGTTCAGTCGAGTCGTATTGAGCTCAGAGGGGTCCTGGGAGTGTATGGTTTCTAATTGGCGTACCTCCTGTTCTAGGGCTTCTGCTACTTTAGTCTTTTCTTTATTATGGCCCGCGATAAGTGAGTTTGCTTGTCCCCTGATGACTGGCTTATAGGCCTCCCATAGGACAAGGGGAGAAGAGACAAAATGTTCATTTTCATCGAAATAATGTTGGGTGGTCATGGCCAGACCCTTCCAGATCTTGGGGCTCTTCAGATACCCTGGGTAAATAGGGAATATACGACGTTGGGCTGGAGCATTCAAGGTGTATTTAATGAGGATGGGGGAGTGGTCCGAGATGCCCCTAGCTAGGTGGCTCATCTCGCTGAACTTCCCCACGCTATCTGCCAGTGTGAGCACAAAATCAATTCTGGAGAGACTATTGTGCGCGCCCAAGTGGAATGTATATTGCCGTGTCTGGAGGAATCGGGAGTGCCAAACGTCCACCAATCCCAGTGCCTCCATGAAGTCAGCGAGCCGGGATGTTGTTCGGTGTTGCTGTCTGGGGGGCATCCAATCCATTGAGTCATTTAGCGTAGTATTGAAGTCGTCCCCTACTATCAGCTCACCCTCTGGGAGTTTAAGGAGGAACGCGCTTAGCGCCGGCAATGCTATCGAGTGAAGTGCTGGGGAGATGTATACTGTAACTATATTGATTGTTCGCCCCTCCCATTGCCTTGTAATGGCTGCAAATCGCCCCTGGTCATCCGTCCATGTTCGTTGAACAATGAGTCGGAATTGTTTTCTAACCAGGATCCCCACCCCCGTGAGCCTGACCTTAACCCTGAATGTACCGCTAGGTGAAAGCCCCATCTATCAAGGGCCTTACACATTGCTCCCACCAGGTTGGTCTCCTGGAGTAGGGCCACTGCTGGTGTCTGGTGTTTGATGTACTGTAGGATAAGTCCCTCTTCAATTTGTCCCTGAGGCCATTCACATTCCACAAAATAAGTTGTAGGTGCTGACCACCTGGAGGGTGTAAAGTGGATGCAGGTGTGGTACAATTAACCAGTGTGGTCGCATGTACCATGTGAGTCGTCTGTATGAGTGGGTTTGATAGAATATCGAAATTGGAACATTAGGTGATGGCCACCAAGTCGTATCCTGGACAATGTCGAACAGTCGTAATGAAGAAAACAGTAACTATATACCCCTACCTCCTGCCCCTCCCTGCCTCCCTGCATGACGGATTCGCACTACCCGCCTCCCCAACAGTGCAAAGCGCCTGTTACCCTTTCCCTGGTACCTCTGTGGGGACAGCATTTCCATTATCCCCCCATGGTCATCCCCGTGTCTCTAGTGTATTGAGCTGGCGATGATGTCGCGAATTTAAACAGTTACCTAGAGGTGGAGAAAACAACAGAACCAATAAGATTGCACATTAGTCCGGATCTTGTCAATTAATGACCCTGGGGCAATGCCAGGTCTCCATAGGCGCCTGGACAGTAATAGTCACACCTGAGGTAGGGCGCCACAGTCTCGGTCTTGTAGTGCCTCCGCGTTTGTGAGGAAATCCTTGTAACAGGGGTTTATCACTTCATTTCTCTGTCCCTCGAGGAGGGGCTTTCACTTTGAGCTTCCCGGGCCCTCTGCCGTGTTCACGGGTGTTGTCTCTTCAGTTCCCAAATGTGCAGCCGCCAACGGGTGCCTGCCCTGCTTTTTCCCGGACTTTCCGAGATTCGTGACTTGGCGCCACCCCTTGAGTCACTCCTGGTCCTCCTCCGGTGTCATGAGGAACCATACCTTCCCCTCCGCCTCCACTCTAAGTTTAGCAGGGAATAACATAGAGTATTTGAGCTTGCGGTTCCTCGTGCTGTGCTCAAAGCGCAGAGGTGGATCCGTACGGGCCGCTTGGAGGATTAAGTCTTGGTCCCGGAAATCAAAGATGCGGGCCAGGATAGGCCAAGGGAGGCCCCCGGTTTAGGTCTACTGCCTGGGACACAGTGGGCCCTCTCCACTGAGAAATAATGGGATAGACCTCGTGGTTGCAGGTGTTTCTGGATGAGGTCTTCCACGAACAGGTCAGTTGCCGGCCCCTTTCTCCGGTACACCAATAATCCTGACGTTGTTGCGACTTGAGCAGCCTTCGTAGTCGTCCAGTTTTGTGGCCATAGCTCTACTTTCAGTTTGCAATTGCTTTACTTGACGCTTGTGAGTATCTGATTCTTCGCGGAGGGACGATGTTGTGGTTTCCACCTCCATTACTCTTGTGTTCATGTTTTTAAGATCTGCACGGATTAGCGAGATTTCCACGGAGACGGTGTCGATACGTGATTGTAGGGACGTGGCAGAGGAACTACTTCTCATATCTGATAATCCTGATGTTAGTCCCTGGAGGAGCACAGGAGTAGGACCTCTCTAAAGATACGCTCTTCCGTCCCCCACTTTTTTGATTTAAGGCCCCATTCAGTGTGGCCATAATGTCTTGTAGTGTAACATCTTTCGCTTCTGCCTCTGTGCGGTCTTCAGCTTGAGTGGTTGTCCAGTCCGCCATCCCCGACTGCTCCTTAGCCCATGCAAACTTGTCCAGTTTTGTTTGATGCATATTATGTGGGCCTCTCCCCCCTGTCATCTTGGGCCTTGTGCTACCCTGCACAGTTTGAGGTGGATGCTTGATAGTAGTCACCGCTGCCTGCCTGTGTGGTGTGTCACCCCACGCGGCCTTTCGATTTTCCTATGCCTAGTTGATGGTGCACTTGCCTGTGTATGGCGATGAACAGCGGTGGAAGATCCCGCGCTGGGCCTCGATGGCTGGCCCGTCTTCAACTCCAGATGTCTGTGTTCTTCACTCCTGTGGGTCGAGTGCAATATGGCCAGCGTGGAGTAGGCCCTCGTCACTTTGTGCGCATGGCACTAGGTAGTCTTCTGCGATTCCGGCGCCCCCCCCGGGGTGCCGCTGCGGTGTTGGTTCCTGCTCTCCTTTAATGGTGTCTATGGCAAGGGCTTCACTGCTCTCAGGCCTGTAACGCGCCTTGGATATGCTGGATGGGTGCCCACTCTGTGGTGTTTATTGTGGCCTGCAGGGGACGTAGGGGCAGGTCCCCTTCTCTCTTGTCAAAGATGAGTGCTCCCCGAGGTGCCTTATTATATGCTATGCCCCCCACGGTCGGCGATGTTGCGGGACCATGGTGTTCTAATGGCGTCTCTTGATCCGCACTGCGCCCCACAGTTCCACAGTTCTACAGGTCCCGACCTGAACCAGCGGCTGAAGGTCGCCCGCCGATTTTTGCTGCTTGGATGCGGATGAGTCGTGCAACAAAAAAGGTCGTCTCTGGTCGCAGAGCCCCCCAAGGCAGTTATGTTGCGGATCGCAGGGCTTGCTTCACAGCGGTTCCAGCACCGGGCCCACCATCTCTCAGAGTTCCTACTATACTGTGTCGCCCAGGCCGTGGTGGGATAACCGCTGCGGGCACCACATGCACATCCTCACTGGGTCTGGTGTATACCGGTCACCTCCGGCCTTACTTAATCTCGTCTCCAGGGGAGACTGTGCCGATGCGCAATGTTACAGCCTTACTGTCACTTGAGGCCCCGGCTTCACAGTGTCGCCCGGGCCGCGCCTGCACAAGCAGCTCAGATTAGCGTGCAAGCGTCTATATCGGGCGCCGGCTCCACTTGCTGTTGTCAGAGGCTCAGCTGTTCCACTATTGCCACATGCCATACTTGATCGTGCCTTAGGGGGGGAGTCCCCGACAGCCTGGTTTACCGGCCTCAACATCACTAGAGGCCCCGGCTTAAATATGGCGAGCAGGCCGCACTTGTCTCTGTGACATAGCCGGTTACTCCTTTACCATTTTTGGACTACAGTAGGTTTATTCTGACCCCGGCTAATTCCGATTCTTCCCCCACCTCGTTACTTGCATCACCGGCGGATTAATGTGCGGATTTTTCCTGGGAATAGCCTGGGGCGAGACGGAGCTACTCTAGTCGGCGGCCATTTCTTTGGCTGTCGGCCACGCCCCCCTTCCTTAACATGTTTGAATATTTACAGGCACTTGTTCTATTGATTTTCCTTCTTTCAGCTTAAACTCATGGTATACACTTGTAAACTGCTTATTGTCATTCTGACCAGTAAAATATTTTGAGTGGCCCTGCAAGGCAACCCAAAGCTTTGCTTTTTATTTAAATACCACAAGATTCCTTGGTGCTTGAAACGTCTTGGCACTGTCTGCAAGCGAGGGCCACATAGTGCAAGGCTTGTGAGTATTTTTTCAGCGATGCCCCTGCCCTTGGGCCCTCAATCCGAGTTCCATGGTATAATATGTTGCAAACTCTTGACTCGAAATTAGTATTATAGTGCAGTAACTCCTTGCCAGTACTGTGCAATTAGAAATTAATCCCACCTCCACTGGAATGGGTAATAATTGCATGGACCCATTTTTTTCTGGACAGAATATCATAAGGTGTTCCCTGTTCCAGGCAAATACATCCTCACATTTACCACTTTCTCTAAGCAGGCTGTAAATTTGAGCTGTGGAGTATGTGCTGAGCAGGAGTGGAGGGAAAGATGGGAGGGGGCAAGAGGGTAGAGGAAGTAAGGTGGAAAAAATGACCTGGTAGGAGGGAGCCTTATATGCTACCCTTGCAGATTCAAAATGCTCAGGCAGGGATGGGGACTGAGGCTTTTGCAGCCAAAGTTTCATGCAATTGTACCTTACAGAACTATGAGCTGCTAAAATGGTGTTCACTGTTCCTTCACCAGGGAAAACCATGTGGAGTAACACCAGGCCAGTCATGAACCAGTGGAGAAATCCCACCAGGAACTCCTACTCTGTCTAACTCGGAATGAAGACTTATGTGCGTTGGCAGATGTCTTCCTTCTGGGAGTTTCTGATTTTCTGTGTGTAGTACTCCCCCTAGCTGGCTTGCATGTGTTGTTGCTGCTCTTATCAATGCACAGGGCTCATTCTAATGGGCTTCTTTTAGGTGTCATGTGTGTTGACTGCAGTGGCAGCTGGTGTTGTCTGAAAGTGTTGTGGCATAAAACCAAGCAATCAATATTCCATTCTTGGGCAAGCATGGGTAGGGAATGTCTAAATAATGCATGGGCACCATGCAGACATTTTTTTGAAAAGAGAGGCTGGGCCTTGAAGAGAGACATGCTATTTTTTGACTTATCCGGCCATTGGTAAAAATGGTGCAGACTAAAATTATTAGTTTTATTAAACAAAAGAGAAAAACCAAAATTCGCTTGGTGCTAAATATGCATTGTCTGTCAGCGTATCCCTATTAGGAGACGAATAGGATAAAAAAAGCATTGGAAAAACCAATAGGTGTCACCTATGCGAGAGCTATTGCTTTAGCAATTTGTTTTAGTCACTTTGTGCACCATTGGGGCTGCTGTTCAGCATGGCCAAAAGTTAACGGCGTTGAGTGGGATGGGGTGGAGTAGAATGAAGTTTAGTAGATTGGGGTAGAGTGGAATGGGGTGGATTAGAGTACAGTTGCGTTGGGTAGATTGGCGTGGAGAGAAGTGATGGTAGATTGGGGTAGAATGGAGTGGGATGGATTGGGGTAGATTGGAGTGGGGTGGTGTGGGGGTAAATTGTGGCTGATTGGAGTGGGGGAGTTGGGTAGATTAGAGTGGTAGGGCCTGATTCACAGAACTAACTTACGTCAAAAACGTAAAGTTAGTACTTTTCGGTATTCACAGAATACACTTACCACAACTAACTTTATGTCCGCTCCCGGGCCGGAGATTCCGGCCCTGTGGCGGAATCTCCGCCTCCGGGCCAGAATACCCTCATTTAGGCCGTTTGAGCATTGAAACGGCCTAAATGAGCGTATTCCGGCCCGGAGGCGGAGATTCCGCCACAGGGCCGGAATCTCTACCACAGGGCCGGAATCTCCGGCCCGGGAGCGGACATAAAGTTAGTTGTGGTAAGTGTATTCTGTGAATACCGAAAAGTACTAACTTTACGTTTTTGACGTAAGTTAGTTCTGTGAAACAGGCCCTTAGTTTGGAGTTGGGTGAATAGAATTTGGGTAGATTGTGTTGTTGTGGGTAGATTGGGGTGAAGTGGGGTAGATTGGAGTAGAGTGGTATAGGTTGATGTCGGGTAGATTGGGGAGAATAGAGTGGGGTAGATAGAAATAGGGTAGATTGGAGTAGATTGGAGTTGAGTCGGGTAGACTGGAGTGGAGTCAGGTGGATTGGAGTGGAATGGGGTAGATTGGAGTGAGGTAGATTGGGTGGATTACAGTAGGGTAGAACGGAATAGAGTGGGGGTAGGTTGGGGTAGTTTGGAGTGGGGTATGTTGGGGTAGAGTGGAGTGGGGTATATTGGGGGAGTAGGGTAGATTGGAGTGGTGTGACGTAAATTGGGATAGGGTGGGATAGATTTGATTGGGGTGGAGTGGGGTTGAGTGGCGTAGGTTGGAGTGGGGTAGATTGTAGTTAAATTGAGTAGATTGATTTGGAGTAGATTGGGGTGGGGTTATTGAAATAGGGTACAGTGGAGTGGGATATATTGGGGTAGAGTGGAATGGGGTAGATAGGGGTAGATGGTGTGCAGTGGATTGGGGTAGATTGAGTATAGTGGGGTAGATTAGAGTGGAGCAGGATAGATAGGAGTGGGGAGGATTAGATTAGAGTGGAGTGGGGTAGATTAGGGTGGAGTGGGGTAGAGTGCAGAGGGGTAGATTGGAATGGGATAGAGTGGGTGGATTATGGTACGACATATTGGAGTGAAGTGGGCTAGATTGGAGTGGAGTTGGGTAGATTGGAGTGAGGTAGAAAAGAGTGGGGTAGATTGGGATAGAATTGAGTGGTGTATTGTAGATTGGAGTGAAGTAGATAGGAGTGGAGTTGGTTAGAGTAATGTGGGGTTGGGTGGGGTAGATTGGAGTGGGATAGATTGGATGGGATAGATTGGAGTAGGGTACTTGGGGTAGAGTGGGGTAGATTGGAGTGGGCTGGACTGGGGTGGAGTGGGTTAGATTCGACTAGAGTGGGGTAGATTTGGGTGACATGTGGTAGATTGGAGTTTAGTAGAGTATAATGGGTTGAGTGGAATGGAGTTTGGTAGACTGGGGTAGAGTTGAGTGGGGTATATTGGGTGGATTGGAGTGTGGTATATTGGGATAGAGTGGATTGGAGTAGAGTGGGTGGAGTGGAGTTGGATAGATTGGAGTGGAGTCAAAATTGGAGTGGGGTGAGATACATTGGGGAAGAGTGGAGTGGGGTAGATTGGAATTGAGTGTAGTAGATTGCAGTGGGGTAGATTCAAATGGGGTAGATTGAAAAGGGATGATTGGCGTGGGTTGGATTTAAGTGGGGTAGAGTAGGGTGGGGTAGATTGCTGTGACATGGGGTAGAATTAGGTAGAGTGGGGCAGCTTACCCCACTTTACCTCTAGGAGAGGCATCAATTGGAGTAGAGTAGATTGGGTTGGGGTAGATCAGAGTGGGGTAGGTTTGAGTGGGGGTAGGTTAAACTGGAGTCGAATTAGGTAAATTTGAATGGAGTGTGGTAGATTGGAGTGTGGTAGATTGGAGTGGGGTAGAATGGATGAAGTAGAGTGGGGTAGATTTGATTAGAGTGGAGTGGGGTAGATTAGATTGGAGTGGAGTGTGGTACATTGTGGTAGACTGAAGTGGGGTAAATTGTGGTAGATTGGAGTGGGGTAGATTGTCATAGATTGGAGTGGGATTGCTTGTGGTAGATTGGAGTTGGATAGATTGGAGTGGAGTGGGGTAGATTAGAGTGGAGAGGGGTTAGATAGAGTGCAGTGGAGTTTGTAGTGGAGTGGGGTAAATTGTAATGGAGAGGGGTAAATTTAAGTGGGGTAGATTAAAGTGAAGTGGAGTGGGGTAGAATGGAGTTGGGTAAATTGGAGTGGAGTGGATTGTATTGTAGTACATTGGAGTGGGGTGGATTGGGGTAGATTGGCGTGGGGTAGACTGGAGTCGATTGAAGTGGAGTGGGGGAGACGGGTTAGATGAAAGCAGATTGGGGTAGATTTGACTGGAGTGCCGAAGATTGGGGTGGAGTGGGTGAGATTGGAGTGGTAGATTGGGTGGATTAGAGTAAGGTACATTGGAATTGAGTGGGGTAGATTGAAGTGGTGTAGATTGAATGGAGCTGATTGGACTGTGATAGGTTGGAGTGGAGTATATTGGAGTGGATTGGGGTAGATTGGGGTGGAGTGGGATGCACTTGGAGTGGAGTGGGTAGGATTGGAGTGGGGTAGAGTAGAGTTGGGTAGAGTGGGGTGGGGGCATATTGCAGTCGGGTGGAGAGGGTAAATTGGGGTGGAGTGATAGGGGAAGATTGGGGTGGAGTAGATTGGAGAAGGACAGGTTTGAGCAGGGTAGATTGGGTCAACTGGGGTGGGGTAGATTGGAGTGGGGTGGAGTGGGTTAGACTTGAGTGGAGTAGATTTTAGTGCAGTGTAGTAGATTGGATTGGGGTGGACTGGATGAAGTTGAGTTGGGTAGATTTGGGTATAGTGGAGTGGGGTAGATTAGAGTAGAGCTGAGTGGGGTGAGGTGGATTGGGTGGATTAGAGTATCATAGATTGGAGTGGAATGGGATAGATTGTGGTAGATTGGAGTGGGGTCAATAGTCGTGGAGTGGGGTAGATTGGAGTGGAGTGGGGTAGATTAGAGTTGAGAGGAGTTGGATAGACTGCAGTTGAGTTAGGAGTGGATTGGTGTAAATTGGAATGGAGTGGAAAAAATTGGAATAGGGTAGATTTGAGTGGAGTGGAGTGAAGTAGAGTGGAATGGCGTAGAATGGATTGGATTGGAGTTGGGTATAGTAGATTGTGGTAATTTGAAGTAAAGTGGAGTAGGGTGGATTGGGATAGATTGGAGTAGATTGGAGTGGGGTGGGGTAGACTGCACTGGAGTGGGGTAAATTGGAGTGGGGTGCAGTAGATTGGGGTGGAGTGGGATAGATTCTAGTGGGTTGCAGTTGATTGTGTTAGATTGATTGGAGTGTGGTAGATTGGAGTGGAATGGAGTAGATTGGAGTGGAGTGTAGTAAAGTATAATGTACTGGGGTACACTGTAGTGGAGTGGGGTAGATTGGATCATAGTGGAGTGGATTGAGGTAGATTGAAGTAGTGTGAGATAGATTGGGTTAGAGAGGGGTAGACTGAAATGGGATAGGTTTGATTGAAGTAGTGTGAGGTAGACTGGGGTGGAGTTGGGTGGGTAAATTGGGTGGGATAGATTGGAGTGGGGTAGGTTGGAGTGGAGTGTAGACTGGGTGGAGCTGAGTGGGGTATATTGGAGTGGAGTATATTGGGGTAGATTGTAGCTAAGTGGAGTGGGGAAGAATTGGGTACATTGGAGTGGAGTTGGATAGATTGGAGTGGAGTGGAGTGGAGCAGATTGGAGTGGGGTAGAGTGGAGTGAGGACGTGGTGTGGAGTGGAGGGTCGTAGAGTGGACTGGCATGTTTTGTCATGGACTGAGTGACATAGATTGGAGAGGCGTGGAGTTGAGTGGCGTGTCATGTGGTAGAGTGTCTTAGAGTGGAGGGGCATATGGTGAAGTAGAATATCGTAGAATTGAGCAGCGTGGCATAGAGTGGAAGGCAAAGAGTGGAGTGGCTTAGTGTGGAGTATGCATGGTGTGGTAGTGCACTGCTATTACACATTCTCATTTGTAATGACCATTTCATTTGCATCGAAATACAGCTTTACCGCACACACATGATAATGTGTGCAAAGGTCATCACCTAACGTATTGCTGTGTTTTGATTGTATTAAAATATTTTCCCCACACTTCAGAACTACAACAAAGTGCTTCATTTGTGCAAATTCTGATATATTCTGAAACATCAGCACAGTTCATGATTTTCTGTTGTGTGGTAGGAATAAAAAAATATCCTACACCCTCTCCTCTTACATGGATGCTCAGCACGATTGTCACATAAATTCTCTCACCTTGAAGTCAGAGATAGAAAAGAAATACCAAGAACGCTCGGAAGAGGGAGCTTGACATTTGACCTCTGTCTATGAATGCACAGAAATTGTGACAAGATAAGAACAAGATTTGAAGTCCTTTTTACAGAAAGCAAGTTTGTGTAAGAATACAGTAAAAATGGTTTGGGCAACGGGAGGACAAACTCAAGCTGGACAGCCTAAAGCAAATAAAGCCAGGAAATAGAAAGCCATAAAAAGTGAGTTAGAAACCACAAAGCCAATGGTAAGCAACGGATGGAATACATTCCTAGGTCAGCATTCTAACTGTCGCCAAGATGTCTTTAGCACACCAGGCAGCTGCACTGTTTGGTAGGCTTCCACCTAAAAACATGTGTGACAGGCATCTCCATTTAAAAATCAAACTAATTGGGCACATTGTTCTGCACTTCATGTAACATGTTTTATCAAGCCCTTTCTTTGGCTTTTCAGGTAGATGTGAAGAAAGACCCATAAAGCATGTCATTAACACACACACAGCC
The DNA here is from genome assembly GCA_963921515.1 of Calotriton arnoldi. Taxonomy (NCBI): domain Eukaryota; kingdom Metazoa; phylum Chordata; class Amphibia; order Caudata; family Salamandridae; genus Calotriton; species Calotriton arnoldi. The sequence goes on from CAWUFW010008346.1 coordinate 697,101, forward strand.
ATTAAACATTTCAGTAAAGTTAAACTACAAAAGAAAAGCTCACCCATTTTGTCTGAGTTGCCAACCTTCCTCCCCTGGTAAAATAAATATCTGGAGAGCCCCTTTATTTGTCACCCGCTCTGGGCTCTCTCAGTTCTGTTCTAAGTATTTTATTGGTTTGAGAGAGGAGGCATACACTCAGTTGGAAGAGTGATATAGGCAAAAAATCAATAAATATGGGATACAATGACATAGTAATGCATATCATATATCACTTGATATAAGTGAATAACAAGAACAATACAGACAACAATATGGTCATGTCTGCAATATAGCTAATAAGGTATACGACCAAACAATTCAGGGAGGAATTATAGCCTAAATGAACTGAGTTCATCAGCTAGAAACAGTATCCACGAAGACAAAAGTAGCCTTGTATTGCCTGTAAAACAGAAGTTGCCAACCAAAATGGAATAGGTGGGGCGGTAAAGAAGGGGAGGAAGGGGCTGGGTAAATAGTGGAATATCTGCTTCATAAGTATAGTAAAAGGTTTAAGGGATAGGACTGATAGTGGAGAGACCTCGGAATCCTGAGTGCAGAGCTTAATGTAGTTGTCAAAGGATCACCAGACTGTGCTTGAAATTAGTGGTGTGGAAAGCCTATCTGTATGCATCGTATGTAGCACTCAGGCTGAGCATGTGTGAAGCGTTAGGTGTTGGAAAGATTTCTGCTCTGTAAGTATAAATTTAATGGCAATGGTTAAGAGTAAGTCTAGAGGTGACATATTGGTATTATCTAAGGACAGAGGAGATGTGGAGGACCAAGGGCCCAACGTTACTATAGAGAAGGTGAGGGTTATGGAAACATTAAAAATAGCTGACTAGTGTCTCTAAATAGAAGTCCAATATGAGGCTAACATGTGTTGATGTTTGCCTAGCTCTAGATTACAGCTCCAGCATTTGTCATTATCTCATAACTTTAATTTGCACAATCGAGCAGGTGTCCAGTGCAATAAATGCATAGTAAAGAACTTTGACTGGATAAGAGACTGAGCAATTTTGTTACACAGGGAGAGTTTACCAATTAGATGCCCGGTATCAGGTGAAATATGTTCATAATCCTCCTTATCAAAGTGTTTGGCTCACTTGGTACAAATAATTGATGGTTGTGGAAAGAGAGGGTCCGATAGGAATTTATAAACTTTGGCAGCCATATGTCCCAACTGATGCCATAAGGTTAAAAGTGTGATTAGAGACGAATTTTTAGAAAAATGAAGTTTAGATAATTTAACCTTAACCTTCAGGAAACTATAGAAATCCAGGTTAGTGAGACCGTGATTCCTGGCAAGGACTGAAAATGTGAGCAGATCACCGTTAGCGTCATAAAGGTCACGAATAATCTGAATACGCTTGGATGCCCACACGCTTGCAAGGCTAAGATCAAGATCAGTGTTAAGCTTCGGATTAAACCATAGTGATGCCCCACTAGAATTAATAAAGTGATCTGCGAGTCATTTATCCAAGATTTTCAGAGCACCTGCAATATTAGAAAGAATCCGTTGGTAATGCAATGTAACAAACTTTGACATCGATACAAAAAAAGTAAGCTGAAAGGAGAGCAAAGATCACATTGAATATGTATCCATGAGGGCGTATTAAGTGAGTCTGAAAGAAACCAAACATTCCCGGCTGGAAGGAACATGGAGGGAAATTTCAGGTGCCTCTTCTCAAGCACACCAAGTCACTAAAATTGCTGCACTGGAAGCCGGACCCTGAAGACTGCACAGCTTATCAAAACATATTGTGATAAGCTGTGCAGAAAACAATGGCCAGCATGATGCCTGTAACCTCAAAGTCCAAATTTTTAGGTTTCACCTGCACAATGCTTGTGCAGTGCTTGTGAAATCTATTGTATTCAATATAAATCTTAAACGGGGCTTATATCCCGCCCCCTTGTTTTTCATTGGTTCCTGTGCTTGGCGCTTACTTTTCCTCAATTTCTATTGGCTGTAGCAAGCTATTTCCTGCTGTTCCTCCTCTGTCTGCTCTTATCAGTCTCCTGGAGACCAAATACTGTTTCCATCCGCTTTTGGGGAACATTTATGGAAGGTTTAGCCTGCACAGCTTTTGTGCTGTTCTTGGTAAACAGAGACGCTACAGCCTACTGCAGTCACTGTGTGTATGTGCGCATGAGATCCACCACTTCTGTGATTCTGAGCTGAGTTTTGGCTCTTCCTGAGTACGTGCCTTTCAAAATCCCCCACTTTGCTCTTCTAAAATGTTGAAATGTAGGATATACTAAAATACATACATAAAAACTAGTAAAAGTTCTTAGTCATTTATCTGACAACAAAGACCAATGTTCCAAATTGCTTCTTCTCAGCACACGTCTCTGGGCAGTGGAAGGCAAGTAGTCTCAACCAATGAAGCAAGAGAATTCATATCCTATTTCTATTTACAAGTGGAAAAACGTGTTGTGAACTGTGATTAGCTAATAGAATTGTTGCCATGTGATTGGTTGTGAGAACTGTACACAGTTTATCATTGGCGATGAGGCTCTGAAGCCTGCACCGTGGCATGGGATTGACTGGTTATTGGTATGTAGCAGAATCTCGTTTGACTCTAGGCGTGCCCTGTCTGAATATTGGTTCCATAAATGGTGAATACACCTTCTTTAGTTACTTTTCAGACATGCTCTGCTCTCTGAAGCCCATCTCTCTTATCAGGTGTGTTAGATTTGGGGGTCTCTAGTTGGAAGAGGTAGGTACCTTTGACCAAATAGGGACCCTTGCGTCTAGTCAGGGTAAGGGGGTACACTCCTAAAATAACCCCTGCTCACCCCCTTGGTAGCTTGGCACAAGCAGACAGGCTTAACTCAGAGGCATTGTGTAAAGCATTTGTGAACACATACAGTAACCCAGTGACAACACTACAGATGGACACCACACAGGTTGTATATTAAAAATAAGTATCTTTTATATAGATTTAACACAAGACCACAAACAACAAAAATCCACAATACTGTACTTAAAAATGGTAGAAATAGCTTAGGGGCCCATTACGATACCCGGCGTAAATAAATCCGCCAGGCATGGAAGCGGTAAAAATCCGCCCGCACACACCGCCTGAACACTGACCACGCCATTACGATTACACAAACCAAAAACCGCCATCGGCGGAAAAATCACACAAAATACCGCCCGCCATCGTCCGAGTCGGAGTCAAACCGCCCGCCACGGACGGAAACACGCACAACAACACAAAACCGCCCGCCCACACGGCCGACACACCGCACGTGAAATTACGATCGCACCACCATGAGCGCGGAAAAACCACAAATATACCGCCCGCCAGCGCAAACAACGCCGATGAGAATCGACACGGCAGAAGCCATGGCGCCAACGTACCTGCACAGAAACCATCCGCACACAAAACCAATAGCACACAACATGGCCAACAAGTCCACACAGCAAGGCACGCACAAATACACAAGCACAGTACACATCCTGAAAACACCCCCCGGACAAACAAAAAATACAAAGGCCAGAACCCCAGACACAACACACCTGAAAACAACAGACCATGAGGACACACCCACATAGGTGAGTACAAAAGCAGCACTCCCACAGACCACAACCCCTTGCTACATTGCAAACCAGAGAGGAGAGGAGAGGACACAGTGACACAGCAAGGACAGCAGCACACCACAGAAACGCACACATCACTACCACCACCACCACCACCACCACCACCACCACCACCAAACACCACCACCACCACCACCACCACCACACCCCGGCACCACAAACCCCCTGCACATTACACAACACACACCGCACCAGCACCACAAACACCATGGCACCACAAAGGATGCCCAAGTTCACGCCCATGGAGCTGACGGTCATGGTCGACGAGATCATCAAGGTGTACCCACAAATCTATGGGAACATGGTCCAGCACACACCACTAGCCAACAGAAACAGAATGTGGAACCGGATCGTAGACCAGGTCAATGCAGTCGGGACCCTGCCCAGGAACAGAGTCGAGATTAACAAACGTTGGAATGACGTAAAGAGCCTGGTCAAGAAGAAGGAGGGCAAAAACAGAGAGCTGGCTGCCGTCACTGGCGGAGGGAATCCCGCGCTCTTTAAGACCTTCAAAGCGTGGGAGGAGAAGGTGCGAGTCGTAATCCATCCGGAGATCCTCGCCGGATTAGCAGGGGGAGTGGAGGCTGGTAAGTACAAACTAATGTATACCAGCACACCGCTATGTACTCACATGCGCAACTACCATGCCACAGCTCCCAGGGACAAACACCCCCATGTCCAGCACACAATACACAACACATCACACACACATGCAACAGACACTACCACACACAGCCCAAACCGAACAACTGTAAGATGCGTGGGGACATGTGTACACTAAGCCAGCCACGTAACCACCAACAGGTCCCCAAATATGCCAGAAGCGCCACAACGAGCACCCACCACACCCATGTGTCCGCCACAGCTGCACTAACCGACAAGTAACAGGTAAGTGGCAGGAACACAAAGTGCAGTGGGTGGGAGGGTGGACAGCCCAAGTACAACACACACCAGGCCCCAGTCCCACAGCACAGCAAGGAGGAGCATCCCCCACACCCCACAGCCACGTGTCAGCCACCGCAGTGCACAACGACAGCCGAAAGGCAGACATCACGGTCCACAGCAATCGGTGTCAGTGGGTGTCCAGCCACCCCCACGACCCACAACACCCCCCACCCCCACAGACCTGCAACATGGAGCACCCTCCGCTTAGAGCCATGTGGCATCCAGTACAGTGCACGCACGAACAACTTGCAGGTGGGAAACTGGACAGGGCTGGATTACTGGAGGCATGAGGACCATAACACGACCAACACATGGGACATGTCACGTAGCAGACGAACACGCAGCACCGCCCACCGTCACGAACAAGTGAACAATGTGCACACGGACATGAACAACAGACTCACACCCCACATGACCCATCACAGACATAGCAACACCCAAGGAGCCACGTCTGCATGCACAAGCCACACTGAATATAGTCCCACACGGCAGCCACTGTGCAACTCATTACACACAACCGAAACACCATTGAAGTCCTGTCCATGTAGCCCCTACTGCCTGTCAACCACACACCCCACAATTACGCCTATGTAAGACAAACAACACTAGACGCAACAGAGCGGAACAACAGAAATGCACACGAACACCACTGAACCCATCAAACTCACAGACACACCATGCACATACAACATACCATCCATCCCATCCGTCAGCCCCGGTCTCATGAAAGGCATGTCATCCGCACAGCTGCCACACATACAGCAGTCACGCTAAGATACATGCCCATGACCAACCATGTGCCAGAAGTCAATGAAGCGCACAACACACTGTGAGCAACAACACACAACATGGGCCACACCCCCCCCCGAGCACTGCAGTGATGCACATGGCACAGGGCAGCACGCACACCAAGGAGATGGGACAACTGCAATACGTTGGCTGGCACACAACTATCACTCACTCATAACGATGCGTCCAATGCCATGTCCAGTAATCACAACAGACAGCAAATATGCAGGCCATGTCAAGCATGCACACACCTCAAACCATGCACTGTCATGCTGCCACAACACATGTCACGTTGGGCACCCATGGCTCACAGCATGTACCCCAAAAGCATATCCCCTCCCAAATGCGAATCTGGGGCATGGCCCCCATGTTGCCATATGCGTTCCTAAGCGTTCCATTTGAACCCCGAATGCATATCCCCTCCCAAATGCGAATCTGGGGCATGGCCCCCATGTTGCCATATGCGTTCCTAAGCGTTCCATTTGAACCCCAAATGCATATCCCCTCCCAAATGCGAATCTGGGGCATGGCCCCCATGTTGCCATATGCGTTCCTAAGCGTTCCATTTGAACCCCAAATGCATATCCCCTCCCAAATGCGAATCTGGGGCATGGCCCCCATGTTGCCATATGCGTTCCTAAGCGTTCCATTTGAACCCCAAATGCATATCCCCTCCCAAATGCGAATCTGGGGCATGGCCCCCATGTTGCCATATGCGTTCCTAAGCGTTCCATGTGAACCCCAAATGCAAATTACAAACCAGACCCAGGATGGGCCAGGAGCCCGCATACACCAGAGTCACAATGAGTAGGGGCACAGCAACACACCCATCGGCATGGCCAATCCGTCCCATGCCACATGTGCACAGCACACAGTCCCATTGCCTAGCACACACAACTACAGATGCCACAGCCACACACTCGCCTCCGGGAAACCCATGTACGAGATTGCACGAACTGCCAATGTCAGACGACAAATACATACTTCGCCAGGTGCAACACAATAACAAATCTCATTCTCTCCACAGGTGACGAACTGCCGGATGCTGGGGATGGAGACAGCAGCCAGCACAGCCAGCCCACAAGCCCCCAACGAGGACACACGGATCTGGAGGATCTGTCCTCCTCTTCGGACACGGACCACCAAGCAGGCCCATCTGGCGTGGCAGGGCCCAGCCGCTCCCCAGGACCCCTCCTACCCACCAACCCATCATCCAGGGATGCTGAACAGTCCCAGCCCCCTGCTGCCACTGTCGTTGCGGCCACACCCACGGTCATTGTGGCCACTACCACTGCCGCAACCGTCACCATCGCCGCACCGACCACCACCGCCACCACCACCACCACGTCTTCGCTGGCACCAGCCCCAGCGCAGGTGGTGGCCCGGCCGACTGGATCCACCCTGGGAGCCACAGCGAGGACCGTGGTGTGCAATGTGGCTAGTGGGCAGGGCCGGTGGCAGCAGGACTGGTAGGAGGAGCAGGGTCAGGGAAACGCCAGCCTCCCCTGGGAGCCATGCCCTGCCTCAAATGGCCAGAGTCCTTGGGGCCTATGAAGAGGCCCAAGGACAATGGGCCAGGTCTGCTACAGACACGCGGGAGGTGCTGGGGGTGCTGAGGTCCATGGACGCCCATATGGGCCAATTCGTGTCCCGTATGGACCAACTCGTGGACCTCATGGGCCAGCTGGTGGTGGCGGTGGGGTCACAGGCAAGGCCAGCAACACCACCTCCGCCACCACCTGCTAGGGCGCAGGGTCGGGCAGCAGTGTCCACTTCCCCTGCGTCCACAGCCAGTGAGCACACCTCACCCACCACCAGCAGGTCGCCACCACACACCCCCTCCCAAACGTGGAAGGGGCCGTCCGAAGAGGAAACAGATCTCCCGGGAGGACTTCGCACGCTCCAGTCGCAAGTGAGGCAGCCAGCCAGCCTTCCGCCAGCCTTCCTTGACCAGCCACTGCATTGACTTGCTCTACGATCCCACTCCACACAGCCATCTGGATGGCATGTGTGTGTTGGACTATGGACATAGAACCAGTGGGTACACCCTGATCATCACGCAGCCATGACCGACAGCTCATTGTCACTGCACGCACCACTTTTGTCATCACCTTACACACAATCACATGTCACAGTTTGTAATAAATGCACCTTTTTCACTAACTGCTGTTTGTGCCCTGTGTTTTATTTGTACGGAATACAACGGCCACCTTGGGCGGAAAGGCACCTGATGCGTGGCATGGCAATGGAATCCGGAGGGCCTGTAGGGACCTAGGGGTGGGAGACAGAACAGGAGCACATTCAATGAGTGTGTCACACACCCATCACACAGTACATGTCAACAACTACAAGCAATGTACACACATCGCACAGAGCAATAGGGCACAATGCCACAGCCACCAACAGTGGCATACTACCCTGGCCATGGAGCGTTGACACACAGCACGCAGTGAACAAACGGCCACCCTGACACAGCACACACACACCTGCACAGATACAGCCACATCAGCCGTCGTACATGGACACTCACCGTCAAGTGAAGTAGCGGGCGATGAGCTGCTGCCGCACATTACCAGCTTCCTCCTCTCCGCTGTCCTCCTCACTCGAGCTGTCCTGGTCTGCGGGCTGGGGCCCTGGTTGATCTCCGTCATCCACGATGAGGGGGATCTGCTTCCGAATGGCCAGATTGTGCAGCATGCAGCACGCCACCACTATCTGGCACACCTTCTGTGGGGAGTACGCCAGTGCACTCCGGTGTGGTCCAGGCACCTGAACCTGGACTTGAGGAGGCCAAAGGTACGCTCGACCACACGTCTGGTCCTCCCATGTGCCTCATTGTATCGATCGTCTGCTGGGGTGCGAGGATTCCTCAATGGACTGAGCAGCCATGCCCCATTCGGATACGCAGAGTCACCTGGGTGTGAGGGACACAGAGAACCGTTGCTATTCCAACTGGACAGGGGACAGCATCGCACAACCAGCACGCTACACCACTCCACATACTCACCGACAATACAGCCACGATCCTGTTGCAGATTGGCCATCAGTCGTGGCAAGATGCTGTTGCGCATTATGTGTGCGTCATGTGCCGAGCCTGGAAACTTGGCACACACGTGGGTGATCACCATGTCCGCAAGGCACACCACTTGCACATTCAGGGAGTGCGTGTGCTTCCTGTTGCGGTACAGGTGCTCAGTGGCCTGTGGTGGAACAAGGCCAACATGTGTGCAGTCAATGGCTCCCACGACGTGTGGGATTCTGCCAAGGGCATAGAATGCACCCTTCACTGCCGCCAATTCACGAGCCCTGGGGAATCTGATGTACCTGTTCCGGTACAGCATCATGGCTGCCAGTACATCCCTCAGCACCTTGCTGAACATGGGCTGGGACATCCCTCCTCCACTGCCCACTGTGTGCTGGAATGACCCAGTGGCGAAGAAATGCATGGCGGCCATCACCTTAGCCGTGGGGGTGACAGCAGTCGGATACACCCTGCGGGGACGGAGATGGGGCTCTAACATGGCACACAGTCGATGCAGGGTTGGCCTGTCCAGCCGAAACTTCCTGATTACCTCTGTATCGTCCATGTCCGCCAGCAATTGGTATGGGCGGTCAATGTTCGGTCTCCGCCTGGGTTAAATGGCAGAGGACACATGTCAAAGCAACACGGCACATAGCAATTTCGCATACACATCACTGACATGACTAAGCAAGCACATGAGCCACAGCCCAGCTGTCAAGCTGGGACGGCACGGCCACAATACACTTACACAGGTCTCCCAACAATGGCAATGGCAAGTGGGACATACCACTGCCATGTGCATGCACATGGGGATCTAGGCCCCAATGACTTGCGGGGCGTGCTGATGGGGACTGACTGCATATTCGCTCAAGCGGCAACGCCACGGCAACATGAGTGTCTGCTGAGCATGGAACTGCTTCCGAGGCTGGATGAGTATGGCACACGACGACGACGATGTGGGCACGGGCTGAGCGGCCAATACAAGTGGGACCTGTGGCACGAGGGGATATGAGACAGTAGTAGGTGTCAGCACTGCACCCTATGTACAGCACTGTACGGATCACAGCTCCCGAAACATTGACTGGTGTCCACATTGACAGCCCCATGCCAAGACGGCTGTGTGCTTGCAGTCACACGTCACAGGTGAGAGGTTACATTGCACGTGCCAGGTGGCAGACGTACATAGTGGGAGCTGGCATGTGTGTGCATGTGTCTCCTGTTCAGGATCCACCAGATGGGCGCTGACTCTGTACTGACCATTGGACACAGCATGTTCCGTGGAAGGCTTGTGTGTGTGGGATGGTGGCACTGGATGTGCCTCCGTTGGGTGGGGGGCCATGCACAGGGCGGGTACGTCGATGATTGCGCATTGTTGGTCACGGTGGGTGCACCAACTAAGATGTGTTGCCCTGTGTTCAATTCCTATGTCTGCATGATGATGGACTGTGGATGTGGGCAGACTACACATTGGTCGATGTGCTGTCTATATGCATGTGCCTTCACACCAGGCACAGCTGCCCCTGCACATGTGACCCCTGCTGGACTCGCTGCTGGGTCTGTGGAGCTGATGCACCTTCTGCGCGTGGGGCGGACAGCTCTCCTCACTTCCCTCATTGCGCATGTCATGTCTTTGCCGCAGGTGACATGGATCATGGAGGGCCCACATGTACGCGTGGGTAGGCTACACATGATTGTTCACTGGTCGCCACCCCCAGTCAGTGTTTCGAATGGGAAGGTTGTCGTGCTGGTGGTATGTTCGATGTGGCGGATGGGCGGGCCTAGGTGCGGGCTTACATTCCGGACATGGGGGGTAGTTGGATTGGCGACTAGTTGCAGTACACACAGGACACGTCTCTTCCTTTCCACATCTGGGTCATCCCTTGTACTAACTGACAGTGATACAGTCATCTTCGCCCCAGCCCTCATGTCCTCCCCTCGCCCCCCAATATGCATGCTCACCTGCGAGGCTAGCGCTTGCACAGGCAGCCCCAAGCTCGCACCAGAGAGGGCAAGGAGTGTATGTGTGGGTCCAGTTGCACGAGTGGGCTGTCTCAGGGTATGATGTGTGGCGGGACGCCGTCCACCTGCGTGGTGCCCCAAATGGAGACCCGGCCTGCATGGACTATGCATCACAGTCTTCGCCTTCCGGATCCGCCACCTGCGACACCCAGTGGCTGTGGCTGCCCTTGCGGCCAGGCCGCGTCCGTCTGTGGCTGATGGCCCACACATTCACTCTTTGGCCTCTCTGGGGAGGGCTCGGGGTGGTGGCGCACGCGCTTGCACTTAGTCGCAATGGCATGTGGCGTGGTTGGTATGATGGGCAATGGATGGGATGGTGCGAGCCACCTCCCGTGACGTCAGTGCTGCTCGTGCTGTGGTGCGTCCCCCTACACTTCCATCTGACTTGTGCCATGCTAGACGTTGAGGTTCTATTGCCTGCGTGATATGACCAGGAGGAGCGCAAGGAGACCTCTCACACACCATGCTCCACTGCCATCCCGTGCCCTGTATCGCCTGTGCGGATTGACTATGTTGGGGTTACACCTGGTCGACTGGGGCTGTGTGTGCCTTGTCAAGGGGCATGGCGGGCGCACAACAGGATCCAGCTTGTCCACAGAGGGTGGGCTGAGGTGCGCCTGGTACCGCTTTGTACGTGTGCCCGGCTGCTGTGCACACACGTGTTCACTCCCCCCGACAGGTGTCCTCTCACAATGCCCTGGGAAGCGGTGGTGTACTGTTCATGACCCCTCCCAACACGGCGTGCTCCAACTTGTCATGTGCGCATCTACCCGTCGCACCCACCCACCTGAGCACTGCGTCCATACGACTTCACACGACACATGTGTGTCTTCCACAGTAGTGCTACTCATTTGCGTTGACATCCAATACCAGTGAACTACATGGTCATGTCACGACTGCCGTGTACTTCACATACTCTCATCCTCTCTCATTCGTACTTGTGAAATGAGTCAGCGGAGACAGTTTTGGTTTCAAACATTATATTGAGTCTTCTGTCCTCTGTGATGCAGTATAGTGGACACTACTGGCAGCGGAATACATGTTGAGGATATACTGAGCATGATTACAAATGGGATAGGGTGTGGGGTTACATCTGCTTGGCCAAGGCTGTGCTAATGTACATTTACGTATAGCTGCGGAGCTGCGGACTTTGACACAGACGGTATACATGTAGCCTACCAGACCGCTCGGCATCATGGGCACAGTCCATCTCAGTTCCATGTGACAGGTTTGCTGCGGTTGTTCCTCATGCACGCGTGCATGTGAGATGACATCAGGGCATGTGCTTGCGTGCATGCAGCGGCGTGCCACTTGTTGTTGCACTGTGGTGGTTACTGGACATGTCACAGTCACTGGGGTCGTGTTGTTGTTGTATGCACTTGTCGTCCATGCAAAGGTCCTGGTATGGGATTCCCGGGGCGGGGGTGGGAGGGGTGCAGCACCCACAGACTCCAGGCGACCTATTCATGTCCACTGAGCGGTGTGTGTGTCCATGTGCGCTGGATCCATGTCGTGTCCTGGTTGTTCGTGCAGTTCCGTCCATGTGGGTGCGATACACAGAGCCCATGCCACTGCCTCCCACGATGCATGCGGTGTTCCTGGATGTGATGGGGAACAGTGTGCATGTCCCGGTCATATCCGATGTCATGGCGATGTCGTTGATGGTGTGGTTACAGTTGCCGGTCGTTTGGTATGGCTGTTGTGGTGGTGACTGTCCAGTCCGTGCGGAAGCTGAGCATGGGTGCGGGGTTGGACTTCATAGGTCACTCGGGAACCTGCGTTGTGGTCCGACGTATTTACAGGTTGTCAGGTATGCGATGCCGTCCAGCAGGGCTTCCATGTCATTGGTGGTGTACATGTTTGCCAGCCAATGAAGCGGATGGTGGCTCTCAAGGTGTTGTTCGTAAGTTGTCCCTTGGAGGACCATGATGGGGCATGCTGGGTGACATTCGATGTAGCTGTTCTCGATGATCCGTCGTGTGGAGGCACAGTGGTCCCATTTCAGTGCGGGTGCGATGTTGGCCACATATGCCATGCCCCCATAGGCAGAGCAGGCCCTGTCGTGTGCGTCCAGAGGGAGGAGTAGTGGTAGCAGGTCCGCCTTCAGACATGCCGGGTTGGAGAGGCATATCTCGACGGGATGCTGGTAGGGACACCTCCGACAGTAGAAGACGGGCATGACGCAGCTGAACAATGTGATGCGGTAAGTCAGTCGGTAACTTACGTTCAGCAGGGACAGGAGATCGCATCCCAATGTATGTATCGTGTTGGTTTTGTACAGCTTGAGCTGTTCGGCGTAGTTGGGTAGGTGTGTTGCGGTTGCCATTTCGCAGCGGTTCGTTGAGGTGGCGTGCTCCGGCTGTGTGTGCAGTCTGCAATGTGCACGCTCCGGGGTTGCTGTGAGCTCTGTGTAGTCGTAGGGAGACAGGACTTGTGTTCTGTTGGCTTGTTTGGAGGACACGGGCCCTCTTCCCACATGCTTCTCAGACAGTTCAAGGTCAGTGCTGTGTGACTCCTTCCAATTAACTTGCATGTGGCCGACATGGGGGAGTGTTTTCTTCTTTCTTCCCCGTCCGTTGTGTGCTTCTGTGATATGCGCTATCTGCCGTGTGGTCGGTCTCCTCGGCATGCCTGTGTTGGTCTATTCTTGGACAATGGCTGTATTCACCGGCTTCTGTCGTGGGGCTGTGGTTTCGGAGTTGGAATGGAAGGTCATTCAGTGCTGTCTGCTCTCCCTTGTGTGGGCGGCAGCCTGCCTTTCCGCTCTGCGTTGGGCCTTGTGTGTGGATGTTATTCTTGGGCCACCTGTTGTCGGTCCCCGGGCTCTTTGGTGTTCCGTTTCATGTGTCTTGTTCATATGTGCAGGGTGGTATGGGTTTTTCAGTGTGGTACTGGCGTTCCTCTTCCCGAAGGGGCCCTGCTTCTCCTAGTTGGTGTTGCCGCCGCTGTGTGCTTCGCCATGTTTGTTACACTGGGGTGTGTCCTGCTGTTGCGTGACTTCACTGACATGTGTGCGTCGGTTGTGTGGCGTTGGGTGTTGTCCGTGAATTGGGCGTTGGGGACATGTCTGTGGCCGGCCTGTCACGTGTCATGTGCGTTCGGGGTGGGGCTGATGTGTGTGCTGCTTGGTTGTGTCCCTGTGTCTGTGTGCGACGCATGCATGGCGCTGCGGTTGGCCTCTGCGTTGTGCGCATGTGTGGCGGCGTCATCGGCGCTTTGTGGCCGTGACGGGGTGGTTGGTTCCTAGTCCCAGGTGGTGTGTACACATGTGTTCCGCGATGTTGGGATTTGGCCTGTGTGTCATATGTGGATGCAATGGTGGATGTGTAGTGTACACGCGCTGGTGGGGGTTGTCCGCTTTTTCCGCCCTTGCACTGTGTGCGCTGTTTGCGTGCACTTGTTGTGTGTGTACCTACCTGCGTCTCCGCGGTACGTTGCGTCCTTGGTGGTGCATCAGCAGAAGCATGGGAAGGGCCTGCAGTGCTGGATTCATGCCCGGGGTGCCGCTTCTTCGTTGTCCGTGCTCTGCGTCCGTGTTACCGCCTCTCTTTCACGTGCGGTGTCTCTTAGCCGTGGGAGCCGTTTGTTTGCGGCATCGTAATTTATGCGCCGGGCGGGACGTGTTTCGTCGGACGGTGTGTGTCAGTTGGGCTGCGCCGCTACGTGTACGGGCGCACTTTGATGGCGGACGGTGTTGCTGGCTTGCCGGCGGTGTTTGGCCTACTTTTCGCATCGTAATTGGGCGGGCGTGTGGACTGCTGCGTGCTGGCGGTAACTGGTGGTTTTTGCATCCGCCAGCACGGCGGTTGTGCTTCCGCCCGCCATCGTAATGGGCCCCTTAGTTCTCTCTAGATAGTAAATGCGACACTTTGAGTTCAATGTACCTTTGGATACGTAACGCTATACAACGAAAGTGTTGCAGGGAAGGTGATGCGTTGGTTCCTTACAAGCAAGATCGGTGATGCGTCGGGTCCCTACTGATGCGTAGGGGATGCGTTGGTTCTTCTCGGCGTGGGGAGGTGATGCGTCGATTTCTTACTGCGCTTACTTGGCGATGCGACCAGCAATGCCGTGATGCGATGAAGATCCGGTGCAATAAAACAAAGATGGCGTCTTCTTCTTGATGCGACACGATGCGTGCACGCCCGATGGCCGTGCGGCGACTCCACGATTCTTCCGAGCCGCGACAGGCCCTGCGACATGCATCCCGGTGATGCGTTTGATGCGACGTCGATCCTCTTCTCCGGCGATGCAAGGCGCTTCGGCGATGCGATGCGACAGCTGCAGCGGCGACACCCTTCTTCAGCGATGCGACGACAGTGGCTGCGGCGGCGACGACACGCTTCTCCGATGATGCGGCGGCATCTGATGCGACGTCGATCCTCTTCCCCGGCGATGCGAGGCGCTTCTGTGTTGCGAAGCGACAGCGGCGACACCCTTCTTCAGCGATGCGACGACAGCGGCTGTGGCGGCGACACGCTTCTTCTTCGTGAGTCGCGCTTCCAGATCCTTGTGACTCGCAGTCCCTCAGAGGGCCCAACACAACAGCAACAGCAGGCACTTCAAAAGAACTCTTGGGAGCTGGTGGGTGAAGTCTGTTGTCCCTGAGACTTCAGCAGGAGGCAAGCTCTCTCTCAAGCCCTTGGAGATCCTTTACAAGTTGAATTGAAAGTAGCACAAAGTCCTTTCTCCTTCCTTTGGCAGTCAGGCAACCACTGCAGGCCAATCCCTCAAACAGCACTCAGCATAGGGATAGTCTCCTCCTGCAGTCTCTCTCTCTGGTTCCTCTCCTCAGCAAAGGTTCTTCTTGTTTCTCAAAGTGATCTAAAGTTCTGGGGTTTGGGTCCCCTCTTTTATACTCATTTTCCCTTTGTTCTCTGAAGGCAGAGAGGCCTTTGCCTAGTCCAAATCAGTTCTGGTCAGTCCTGGAGCACTTTGTTGACAAGACTCCTTCTTTCCTTTCACAGTGTAGGCCAGGGACATCAGACGCACCACAGGAGGTGGAGCCAGCATTGTGGAGGGAAGGCACAGCCCTATTCAGATCCCAGGTGCAACTCCTCCCACCCATCTACATGCAGATCTCTCTATTCAGCCCTGTGCTGACTCACCATGTTTGCTGGAATCCCCCAGCCCCTGTCACTCAAACTCCAGACAAGGAATACACAACCTAGCAGAGGCAGGCTTGGATAGTTAGGCAAGAGAATACCTACTTTCTAAAAGTGGTATTTTCAAACACAGAATGTTAAAACCAACTTCACTAAAAGATGTATTTTATCATTCTGAGTTCAGGCATACTAAACTCGAATGTCTACCTAGTTCCCTGGGTCAGTTAGGATTATAAGATGTAATAATCAAACTGCCCATTCTGGCCTATGGAGAACAGGTAGCCTTGCAATAGTGAAAAACGAAAATGGCTGTAATTCACTATTAGGACATGCCACACACACCAGGGCATGTCCTACCTTATACTTACAATGCACCCTGCCCTTGGGCCTACCATAGGGGTGACTAATATGCAGAAAAGGGAAGGTTTAGGGACTGGCAAGTGGGTGCACTTGCCCAGTCAACATGGCAGTACCAGACTGCCCACAGGCTCTGCAATGGCAGACATGAGACACACTTTTACAGGCTGCTTCTGTGGGTGGCACAACCAGTGCTGCAAGCCCACCAGCAGCATTTGAGTCACAAGCCCTGGGCACAACCAGTGCACTGTACTAGGGTCTGACAGTGAATCAAATAGGCCAAACATGGTGTCACTAATCCACACATCAATTTATAACAGAGAGCATATGCACTTTAGCACTGATCAGCAGTGGTAAAGTGCCCAGAGTCATAAAACCAACAAAAACAGGTCAGAAAAAGTAAAGGAGGAAGGCAAAAAGTTCAGGGATGACCCTGCAAAAAAGGGCCAAGTCCAACAAGGTGTAAAACATGTGGCTATTATTATATTTAATTGGACTTTAATGTAGTGCGGTAAAAGCAGGCATCGGTTTCTAGGCAGTACAGGGATTCAGTAGCGGCCGGCATTGCTCGCGGGTGGGGGGTGGGCACAAGAGGTCGCTGGGGTGGGATTCACAGGGGGTGTCGCGGGGGAAAAAAAATAAAATTAAATTAAACGTACCTTTCCGCCGGGTCCCACGTCTTCTCTGCTCCTGCTCTCCTGCTCTCCTGCCTCCGACAAGAATAGGAAGCAGGCAGCCAGGCTCCCTCCCCTAAGCCAACACAATGCTGCAATTGCAGCGTTATGATTGGTTGGGATGGCGCCCAGCCAGGGGCTAGTGGGGTGGTCAGCCTGCGTAGAGAATGGTAGAGTGCGCATGACTGGTTTGAGCAAACCACTCCTCCCCTGCCCTGCTCAAAGAGCAGAGCAGCCCCATGCAATGCGCAAAGCAGACATAAAATGGTAATAACTAAATGTTATTACCAATTTATGTGTTGGCTTTCTTGCACTGCGAGAAAGCAGTGGGGGGACACTCCTCCACCCTAGTGGAGGATCCGCCCCTGCAGGGATTAGGTAGACAAACTATCGCTGCCTTAGCACAGGAATCCCATTTCAAGCAGGGGAGTGAGGCAGAATGGAATCATATATTCACAAAAAGCCCTCTGTTTCATCCCACAGGCCTCGTAACTCATTATGAAATTGACACATCCACGTGAAAGACTATTTAATGTCGGCTTGGCGAAGATGCTTCAAATAGAAGCACTTCTTAGGGTCCATTTATTATAGAGTTTAGGAGGTGTGACACAGGAAATATAATACCAGGGAGATTAGTGCTTTGTACTGGCGACCCTGCAGGTCATCAAAAAATACAGTTTTTCATCTCATATTGTATTGAAAATGTTACTGCTTGACAGGTGCTAATTTACCAAAATCTTTGGGAGTTCGACCAGCCCCTGAGTGGTGAGATGGCATGGTCAACGAGACCATAAACCACTCAAAAAGATTGGACAAGTTGGCACTGTTTTCAGAGTAACAATCTCTGTCAATTTGGAAATGATGGGCCTTATTTTGAGGCTGGTGGTTGAGATACTCCATAACACACATGGTGGACGACCCGTCTGCTGAATTACCAGCCTATTATAGCCTATGGCACTTGTGACAGGGCTAATGGGATATCCGTCATGTTTTGTCAGAGTATCCTATTCACCAAACTCTAAATAATTCCCTAAGCCTCCCTCATCAGTTACTTCCCCAGAATATTTGCCCCATCTTCCCCTTCACGGGGATTTATCAAGAACTGCTGTGCAGAATCAGTGCAAAGCTGAGCATCTTTTTGGCATTTCCAGTGTCTAAAGCACATACAGTTAACTCAGAATTTCTCTGAGTTAGTGCATGAACTGCGGGAAACACAAGTGGGAAACAGTGAGCAGTGATTACCTCTCAGTTTCCGAACTTTGCAGTCTTCAACTCATACAATAACTCAGAGAAATTCTTTGATAAATGTATGTGCTTTTGACATCGCAAATCCAAAAAAAACAGGTGCTCATCTGTATGCTAAGCCAGAGAACCTTCCCAATATATGTCACCTGATTCCTTTAGGAGCAGCTGGTGAAGAAAATCATCTGTATCCATGCCTGCCTGTATGACTCCAAGGGCCAAAATAGATAGTTTAAAAAAATGTAAAACGTATAGGTGTTGCATTTTTATGTTATGTTATGCTATGCCATGCTGTAATTCTATGTTAAACTATTGTATGTTGTGTTGTTTTATGGTGCTTAAGTAAGCCGTATCCTAATGTGTTACTACTGAGAGATGGCTCAATTAAGAGCAGATTACACAAGATTAATATGGAAACAATATATGGCCTACAAAAGGTTCTGGCAGCAACACAATTATTTGCATCAACCTGCAGCCAGACCAGTGATGCCCCACCGGCCCCCATTTCTAGGGATCAGTACTTATTTTTCTCCTCTCAAGGGCCCAGTACTGCTGGTGCCCCATCAGTCACGTCCACAATAGGAAGTCCTGCCTCACGTTTGAAGGCTGCTACTGCCACAGTACTTCTGCCTGGTGGCCTGCAGCCTCCGGACCAAGCCTAGGTTTTAGTTTACGTGGCATGTCTGACACTCTTTTGTGACAGCATCGCATTGGAGGCATGTGCTGGTGCCTGAATGTTTCACCCTTGACTGGAAGTATATGCTTGTTTGTGTATGGGGGCCACTTCCTACACATCTGGCTCAGCCCGCTCCCCTTCCATGTGAATCATCTCTCCTGAGAGGGTAACTTCTAGCTCTGTGGCATTTGCAAAGTGGCAGGAAATGTCTGAATCCATCTGAGAGTGATGCGTTTGCAATTTAATCAGGCCTCTTTTGTGCTGCATTCCAAGTGACAGGATCACATTTGCCTGATGTGCACAAAAATACTAGTGAGCTTTTAAAACTTTTGTTATGTTCTCATGAGGGTGTGTTGATTTAAAACAGCACCAGAAGGACCCGAGCTTCATGTTTTGCCTGCACATCACTTACGATGTAGTTCTTTGGTTTTTCCAACTTCCTTTATCTAAGCTCCCCATAGTTGCACCCATTTCAAGCGTACCTTTACCTAATCTCCCAGCTTTATAAAACCACCAGTAACAGCACAATATATTGCCTTTCACAATAAGCAAGTCATAACACTTTATGGAGTTTCAGTAACATATTGCACAACTCATCACCACCCTACAGCTTACAACAAAAAATAGCTTATTATTAATCACATAGGCAAACCAATGGCCTTTACCAATGCTTGTTCCCACTTGTTAAAGAGTGTGGTGATGTCATGTAAGGCTTGCTTTCCCCCTCCCCACACTGTAACAAAGTGTGAAAGTGCAGGATGTCTTGGCTCCAGTTCCTGAATTGTATGAAGCCTCTGGCACTACAGGGTTTAAGCCTGAAGGGGGCCCAGGTGTTAACATCATCAGGGGATGGCGTTTAGCATACGAGGCAAAAACATTGCTGAGCTGATGAGCTCACAGGCCTCAGAGCTGTGAGTTCATCAGTCTAGATAATGGCGATTAATGGCACCACCCTGCTGACAGGTGTGTATGTGCAGCATCAAAGGAGGTCCCTGATGAAAGAGAGGGCAATTGAGGGTGAGCGGTTTTAAGTGCTGCCCTCAGCATATCATTCTTTCTTACAAAACTTGTTTTAAGCTATTGGGGAACAATAAAGGGGTGGAGCCTCAGAGACCATATCGGAGTACTAGTCATGGTTGACAGTGCACTGCTAAAAGTGTGTGCTGTTAAATTCAGCCAGAAAAAGCAACAGGGGCAGTCCAAAAACCACCCGGAGCCAGGGGCAAAAGACTGCCAGGAGAAACATCTATTACAACGCAGACATTACATCGTAGTGCCTTTACAACACAGTCAGTACCATGACTGCGACGTTACCACAAGTTCCATTACAACACAAGTCATTACAAAGACTTGCTTTAGGGAATGCAGTGTTGGACTGGTGTTTGATTTTAAGTCCAACACCTTCCCTACTGATATATCGACTGGAGTTGGAATAGTAATTTAAACTATTCCAAAGTCAAGCGCTTCCCTAAAGCAAAGTTGTTGTAATGACTTGCATTGTAATGGAACTCATGGTAATGGCACAGTCATGGTATTGACTGCGTTGTTAAGCTACGGGTGGTTTTGGCATGTGTGGTAACAGATGTTTTTCCTCAGCCAGGCAATCCATGATGCACGTCCTAGATTCTGTCCCAGGGGAGGGTTCCCCTTATATCAGAAGAGATGTTTTGAGTTTTTCTGAGCCTTTTCTGTAACTGTTTTCAGAAGAACTGAGAGGGAACTGAAAATGATCTTTCTTAACACCAAATGCCTTATTTTGGTGTTCATGGACTTTTGTTGGTGTGTGTTGCTTTGCTCAGTAATGACTAGCACTTTTATTCAGAGATGTTTACTTCATTAGCACTTTTCATGCGTTATGTCCCATATTTACACAATCGGTTTTGGGGCGATATAGGCTAAACGCCTTCACGCTATTATTTTTAGTGGTGCACGTTTGCTTTAGTTGTAATTACAGAGCTCGGGAGATTGGACTTAAAGTCTACAAATAGTAACATCTGCGCTTTCTATCTGTGATCTGACAGTTACTTGCCAGGCCTAAGGTCAAAGGCAGTCAGTTTCTCCAGTCTTTTTCACTACCCTTGCAATGTCATCATCCTTACTTCCTGCTATTGATTTTTTTCGGATTGCTGATTTTTCTTCTGAAGTTACCCTAGTTTGTATTTGTACTTTTTGTGTGCATCAGCATGAGCAGCGCTTTGAAATGCGCATGGGTTAAGTCTAGGCTAATGAAATATGTGTAAATATAATAAATCATACAATATGTCCTCATAAGTTATCTCTTTGTCTGCTTGGATTCCTTCACAAGAGATAACCTCACAACTTCCCATTTAAGAAGACAAAAATAGTTTATACTTTCACAGCAAGGAGATGGCTTTAGAAAAGATAACAAGTAAAACCTTGAAAATGCAAAAGAAGTCACTGATGCAGTTATTACTTATGGTGACGCCCTTGAACAAAGGCTAATACTATAAATCTGCTTAGTTCTTATATATTTCAGGCGTTCAAATGTTGAAAACCACAAAGGCGGCATGTTCATGGAAAGCATAAAGGAATACTTTTGAATGAACATATCTGTTATTTAAAGGATTAGCCACAACTGTATCCATCTCACATCAAATTAATGAATGAAAAGAAAAGGTTTGTGCGCATGTAAAGGCACACTTTGTTTTGGGTGAAGTTGATACATGGAACAATGCATTTTAATGCAGTTGTTTGTTCAATACTAAACCACAAAATAAACATGTTTTTTCAATCTGATTTTTTTTTTTGTGTATGAAGGGTCAAATAAATGGCACACTCTAACAAAGGCCACATCCATTAGTAAGTGCATCTGTCCATAATGGCCTTTGGTCGTATATTACACGCACACTTAAAGTTTATGTAATCCTGAATATGACACACAAGATGATGATTTGGTGGGCTGATGTAGGGTGATCATCAATGCTGACCCTTAAAAAACAAGATAGATAGATATATAGATAGATAGATAGATAGATAGATAGATAGATAGATAGATAGATAGATAGATAGATAGATGTGGCTTTTACTAGAAATAAATACACTGAACAGCAACTGCTCAGGTGTGGCTCGTGTTTTTTGTAACTCCCGAAGGAAGAGAAACAGTTTGAAATGTACATGCGGAGAGCCAGGACATCCACACACGAGCCCCGTTCCGATTAGCTGGGAGTCTTCAGTATCTGTTTTTTTTGCCACAAAGCTATATATTTAATTCTTGACCTATAATAAACCATATTGTGTTTACTGCCATATATGTCCATGTAAATTCATGTATATTGGCAGCACTATTCACCTAACGAAGCGTAGGATTTTGGAGCATTCACAGTCAATAGAAATGAATGATCAAACCTATCCAGTCGCGAGACATTTTGCCCTACATCATAGAAACAATAGAATTCTTTTACGGTTCTTTTGCTTGGATCATATCCTGCCCAGTGAGAGACGTGGAGATAGAGTAATGAAATTGCGTAGACTGGAATCGAGGTATATTGTAGATCTGCAAATGAAGATGCCTCTGGGTCTGCACACAGAAGAGGAATTAGCAATCCATTTAGGATAATTAAACAATAGGCGGATCCACTAGTTTCATAGTCCCCTTTACTGTATCTAATTCTTTCATTTTATTTTATAAACGCGTTTGGGATGTTTGAGATATTATATTTCTTTATATTGTATTTTTGATTAATATTTCTGTTAATGAATTGATGTCCTGTAAATCGGAACTGAGATGAATCAAAGGTCTCTAACATTTTAGGAAAGGAACAGAAGCTCATACAGAGCTAAATCATGAAATAATTTGTGTATATTTCGAAAATGTCAATTGATATCGCAAATGATAGCTCATTGAGAACATGATTAAGGGTCACGACTGTTATGAATTCTGAATCAGTTTAGATAACTCTTTATTTGAGAATTCATGTCGAAAATTAATTATAATTCTCGAAAATTACATGAAATGTAATTTTGGAATTTAGGTTGACATAAAATAGCTGATGCATGTATGATATCGTGCCATTTAAATATGGCGACTTTTTTACACGAGATTTGTATCCTTTCAAAATGTAAGTCTGTTTACTATGTTGATATACTAATGAAGTAACAGGACATCAGAGTCACTGTTGTTGATATAATCACGGAAGTGCTGCAAACACACTGACAGTCGAAAAAGGCGCGAGCCGATACGCGTCCTGTTGTTTTTGCGACTCATTGAATAAATCTAGTCTTTCTCCTCTTACGTGAGAGCGTTCTCTTCATTTTTGAAGTTCTGAGCCTGCTACAATCCGTGGACCCACCTCCACGCTTTTTGACCGGCACCCGCTCCTGATCCTGAGTGCTCAGTGTTTTCAAGGTGCACTGGAGCAGTAATATATATATATATATATATATATATATATATATATATATATATATATATATATATATATATATATATATATATATATTTTGTTAGAACTGGGGGTCTCTAGTTGGCAGAGGTAGGTACCTTTGTCCAAATAGGGACCCTTGCTTCTAGTCAGGGTAAGGGGGTACACTCCTGAAATAACCCCTGCTCACCCCCTTGGTAGCTTGGCACGAGCAGACAGGCTTAGTTCAGAGGCAGTGTGTAAAGCATTTGTGAACACATACAGTAATCCAGTGACAACACTACAAATGGACACCACACATGTTGTATTATAAAAATAAGTATCTTTTATATAGATTTACCACAAGACCATAAACGACAAAAATAGTCCATAATACTGTACTTTAAAGATGGTAGAATTAGCTTGAGTCTCTTAAAATGGAAATGCGACACTTTGCGTTCAATGTACCTGAGATGCGTAACGCAATACAACAAAAGGTGGTGCAGGGAAGGTGATGCGTAGGTTCCTTACACGCTTCTGTGGCGATGCGACAAGCAGCGCAGTGATGCGACGAAGATCTGGTGCAAAGAAACAAAGTGGCGTCTTCTTGAGGTTGCGACAACGAAGGGGTGATGCGTGCACGCCCGACGGCCGTGCGGCGATTTCGATGAATCTTTGGAGCCGCGACAGGCCCTGCGACACGCTTCCCTGGCGATGCGACGGCGTCTGATGCGAGGTCGACGATCTTCTCCTGGGATGCGGGGCGCCTCGTGTTGCGATGCGTCGGCGTCTGATGCGAGGTCGATGCTCTGCCCCGGGGATGCGACGGCGTCTGATGCGACGGCGACATTTTTCTCCGGTGCTGCGAGGCGCTTCGAAGGATGCGAGGGTGTCAGCGGCGCGCTTCTTCGGGGATGCGCCAGCGTCTGCTGCGACGTCGACACTCTTCTCCGGCGATGCGAGAAGCAGCGGCTGCGGCGACACGCTTCTTCGTCTTGAGTCGCGCTTCCAGCTCCCAGCGACACGCAAGTGTGTCAGAAGGTCCAAATTCCCAGCAAGGGAATACAGGGGAGCTGGTGGGTGAAGTCTGTTGTCCCTGAGACTTCAACAGGAGGCAAGCTCTGAAATCAAGCCCTTGGAGATCCTTCACAAGTTGATGAAAGTACACACAAAGTTCCCTTCTCCTTTCTTTGGCAGTCAGGCAACCACTGCAGGCAGATCCCTCTAGCTTAGGGATAGTCTTCTCCTCAGTTTCTTCTTGGTTCCGCTCCTCAGCAAAGGTTTCTTCTTGTTTCCCAAAAGTGATCTAATTTCCTAGGGGTCTGGGTCCCCTTTTTATACACCTTTTCTCTTTGTTCTCTGATGGCAGAGAGGCCTTTGCCTAGTCCAAAACCAGTTCTGGTCAGTCCTGGAGCACTTTGTTTACAGGACTCCTTCTTTCCTTTCAGAATGTGGGGCAGAGTGCTCAGCCGCCCGGCAGGAGGTGGAGCCAGCATTGTGGAAGGCAGGCACAGCCCTATTCAGACCCAGGTGCAACTCCTCCCTCCACTCTGGATGCAGATCTCTCTATTCAGCCCTGTGCTGACTCACCCTGTCTCCTGGAGTCCCCCAGCCCCTGTCACTCACAAACCCAGACAAGGAATACACAACCTAGCAGAGGCGGGCTTGGAAGGTTAGGCAAGAAAATACCTACTTTCTAAAAGTGGTATTTTCAAACACAGAATGTTAAAACCAACTTCACTAAAATATGTATTTTATCATCTCTGAGTTCAGGCATACTAAATTCGTTTTTCTACCATGTTCCCTGGGTCAGTTAGGATTATAAGGTGTAATAATCAAACTGCCCATTCTGGCCTATGGGGAGCAGGTAGCCTTGCAATAGTGAAAAACGAAAATGGCTGTAATTCACTATTAGGACATGCCACACACACCAGGGCATGTCCTACCTTATACTTACAATGCACCCTGCCCTAGGGCCTACTTTAGGGGTGACCAACATGCAGTAAAGGGAAGGTTTAGGGCCTGGTAAGTGGGTGTACTTACCAAGTCGACATGGCAGCCCTAGGCTGCACACAGGCTCTGCAATGGCAGGCCTGAGACACATTTTTCAAGCTGCTTCTGTGGGTGGCACAACCAGTGCTGCAAGCCCACCAGCAGCATTGGATTTACAAGCCCTGGGCACACTCAGTGCACTGTACTAGGGACTGACAAGTAAACCAATCATCCAATCATGGAGTCACTAATACTTAACACAATTTATCATAGGGAGCACTTGCACTGTGGCACTGAATAGCAGTGGCACAGTGCCCAAAGCATCTAAACCAGCAAAAACAGATCAATAACATTGGAGGCATCATCAAAAAATGGAAGGGAGACCCACACCAAGGATGCCAGGTCTAATACGTGTCCCCTCCAGCTGAAATGTGGGGAGAACTATCCTACCTCTAGGGAGTCCTCTTCACTAAGACGGAAAAATCTGGACAGACCATCAGCATTGGCGTGTTCTGTACCAGGGCAGTGTTTCACCGTGAAGTCCATCCCCTGTAGGGAAATGGACCACCTCAATAGCTTTGGATTCTCACCCCTCATCTGCATCAACCATCTGAGGGGCCTGTGGTCTGTCTGAACCCGGAAGTGCGTCCCAAACAGGTATGGTCTCAGCTTCTTCAGTGCCAAGACCACAGCAAATGCCTCACGCTCAATAGCACTCCATCCTCTGTTCCCGTGGAAGTAACCTCCTGCTAAGGAAGGCTACAGGTTGGTCTAGGCCCTCCTCATTCATCTGTGACAAAACAGCCCCCACACCATGCTCTGAAGCGTCTGTCTGAACGATAAACTCTTTGGAGAAGTTGGGGGCCAGGAGCACGGGCGCCGTGCACATGGCTGTCTTCAAGGTGTCAAAAGCTTGTTGACAGGTGTCAGTCCAAATCACTCTCTTGGGCTGCTTCCTGGAAGTCAGCTCTGTCAAGGGTGCAACCATGCTGCCATACCCCTTGACAAATCTCCTGTAATACCCGGTGAGTCCTAGGAAGGCTCTCACCGCTGTCTGGGTCTTGGGGGGCTCCCAAGCCAGAATGGTATCTATCTTGGGCTGTAGGGGCGCCACCTGGCCGCTCCCAACCTGGTGTCCCAAGTACACCACGGAACCCTGCCCGATCTGTCACTTACTCGCCTTGATCGTGAGGCCTGCCCTCCGCAGAACCATCAACACGTCCCAGAGGTGGCGCAGATGTTCTTCCCAACTGGCGCTGAACACTGCGATGTCATCCAGGTAGGCGGCACTGAACTCTTCCAGTCCAACCAACACCTGGTTGACCAACCTCTGAAAGGTGGCAGGGGCATTCTTCATCCCAAAGGGCATCACCCGGAATTGGTAGTGCCCATCTGGTGTGGAGAATGCTGACCTCTCCTTTGCCCCATCAGTCAAGGCGATCTGCCAGTACCCAGACGTTAAGACAAATGAACTGAGGTACCGGGCAGCCCCTAACCGATCTATGAGCTCATCAGCTCTGGGGATGGGGTGTGCGTCAGTCCTGGTGACGGAATTGAGTCCTCGGTAGTCCACACAGAAACGGAGTTCGGGTGTGGCACCAGGCGCGGCAGCCTTTGGGACCAAGACCACTGGGCTGGCCCAAGGGCTGTGAGAGAACTCAATTACCCCCAATGCAAACATCTTGGAGACCTCCTCCTTGATGCAAGCTCTCACCCTGTCAGTCACCCTGTAAGCCTTGTGCTTGACAGGAAGACTGTCCCCAGTGTCCACATCATGGATGCACCAGTCAGTGACACTAGGAACCAGGGAGAACAGGTCAGGAAACTGCCCCAACAGTTGGCGACAGTCACCTTGCTGCTCAGGTGTCAGGGAGGGAGAGAGGTTCACACCCTCCACTGATCCATCTTGCTCTTGGGCTGACAGGAGGTCAGGAAGAGGCTCGGTCTCCTCCTCCATCCCAGCATCTGTAGCTAAGAGCATGCCCACTTGGGACCTCTCCAAGTGGGGCTTCAGGCGGTTGACGTGCAGGACCCGCAAGGGGTTCCTGGGAGACCGCATGTCCACCAAGTAGGTAACAGGACTCTTGCGCTCCACCACCTCAAAGGGTCCGGTCCACTTATCCTGGAGCGCACAGGGCTCCACTGGGGCCATGACCCACACTTTCTGACCAGGTTGAAGCTCAACCAGAGTGGCATTCTGGTCGTACCACCGCTTCATTTCCTCCTGGCTGGCTTCCAGATTTGCCTCAGCAAGTTGCCTGAAACCCCTAGTTTGGTTCCTGAAGGCCAGCATGTATCTATATACATCCTGGGGAGGTTTCCTGGGAGATTGCTCCCAGCCTTCCTTGACCAAACTCAGAGGTCCTCTCACTGGGTGACCATACAGAAGCTCAAAGGGGCTGAACCCTAGAGACTTCTGTGGCACCTCACGGTATGCAAAAAGAAGGCATGGCAAGAGGACGTCCCACTTACGCCTCATGGGTTCTTCCAGACCCATAATCATGCCCTTCAGGGTCCGGTTGAATCTCTCAACCAACCCATTTCCTTGGGGGTGGTAAGGAGTGGTGAACTTGTACGTTACACCGCACTCCTGCCACAGGGACTTCATATACTTGGATATAAAGTTAGTACCTCTGTCAGACACCACCTCTTGGGGGAACCCCACACGGGAGAAAATTCCCATCAGTGCCCGTCCCACCACGGGGGCCGTCACTGTCCTCAGAGGGATGGCTTCAGGGTACCGGGTGGCATGGTCCACCAAGACCAGGATGAACCTGTTGCCCATGGCTGTCTTAGGGTCCAGTGGCCCCACAATGTCAATACTCACCTGTTCAAAGGGGGTGC
This sequence comes from Calotriton arnoldi, assembly GCA_963921515.1. Taxonomy (NCBI): domain Eukaryota; kingdom Metazoa; phylum Chordata; class Amphibia; order Caudata; family Salamandridae; genus Calotriton; species Calotriton arnoldi. The sequence goes on from CAWUFW010008346.1 coordinate 724,752, forward strand.
TGACTACAGGGAATGGCTGGAGAGGAGCCTTCTGCTTCCTCCCACTCTTTCCTCTTGCCTGGCAAGTCTGACAGGTCCTGCAGTGAGTGGCGGCACTCCTGCGCATCTGGGGCCAAAAGAAATGGGTGACAAGCCTTTCAAAGGTCTTGTCCTGCCCCAGATGTCCTGCTAAAGGCACATCATGAGCCAAACCCAGTAGGAAGGCTCTGAAGCGCTGGGGTACCACCAGCACACGGGCTGACCCAGGCTCATCCTTAGGCTCACTATACAGGAGACCATTCTCCCAGTAGATCCAATGTGATCCAGACTGATCACCTGCTGCCTGGTCTGTGGCCTGTTGCCTCAGACCCACGAGAGAAGGGCACTTGTTCTGCTCCTCGCAGAACTCCTCCCTGGAGAGTCCTCCATCTTGCTGTCAATGGGTCAGCTCAGGCAGGTCCCCCAGTTTAGCTACCTGTTCCCCTGTAGGCTCCAGGGCATCCCCCTCAGGGTCTGCCTCCTCCTGGACCATGGGAACTTCGGGGGCCAGTTTCCCACGCCCCCTGCCTCCTCTCTCTCCGGCAGGCACCTGGGCCTCCCTCTCAGGCTCCAGGTCCTCTTGAACACCTCTGGCTGCCATGGACCGGGTGGTCACACACGCCCAATCAGGCAAGCCCAACATCTCCAAATGAGCACTCCGCTCCACCTTAGCCCAAGGGGAGCTCTCCAAATCGTTCCCTAACAAACAGTCAACAGGCATGGCTGGCCTCACAGCTACTTGAAGAGTACCAGAGACCCCCCCCACTCAAAGGGAACCTGAGCCACTTTGCAGTGGCTTTCTGTGTTGTCAGCGGCAACAACTGGATAGAATGAATCAGGGACCACCTGCTCTTTAGACACCAGGTGACACTTGACAGCTGTCACACTGGCTCCTGTGCCTCTCAGAGCCTCCACCCTATGGCCATTGATGGTCACCCACTGCCTGTACTTCTTAGTGTTCTCAGGCAGTTGGGTCCTAGGGACCATCTCAGAGTCTCCTAATGAGACAAGGGACAATACTTCAGGATCCCGCCCACCTTGGGCACCCATCTCTTCCCCCAGGGCTACACTAGCCAACTGCCGGGGGACTGCACCAGGGGGGGCTGGCTTTCCAAACAAAGAGCAATGGGGATCATTGGCCCTGTGGCCTAGGGCGCCACACTTGTAGCACACCAGGGGTCCCCTATGAACAGGTGGACCTGTCGGGGCCCCGTGCTTATTCTCAGGGGGAGGCTGGGAACCTTTCCCTTGGTTCCCTTGGGGTTTACTTTGGGGTCCTCTCTGGAACTCCCTCTGTTTACCCTTGTCCCCCCCACTCCTCTACTGGGGACCCTGCCCACCCTTGGCGGAGTCTCCCACGTGACCCTTGTGGACCCGGGTGCTCACCCAGCGGTCCGCCTCCTCAGCAAGCTGCCTAGGGTTAGTCAGCCTACTGTCAATCAGGTGCTGGCGTAGCTCAGGAAAACAATTACTGGACAAGTGCTCCCATGCAATCAAATCAAAGAGCGCCTGAAAATCATTTGCTTTGCTACCCTTTACCCAACCATCCAAGGCTCTGCAAAAAAAGGTCACATACTCAACCCAGGTACTGCCTTCAATCTTCTTACAGTTCCTGAACCTCTGCCTATAGAGTTCAGGAGTCAACCCATACCTGGTCATCAATACATTCTTCATGTGGCTGTAGGAATTATAGACTTCAGAGGGCAAGTCCAACAAAGTATCCCGCCCCTCACTAAGGAACCGACCCCACAACCCCGCTCCCCAATCCTTCTCAGGGACCCGGTGGGAAGTCATGGCTACCTCATAGGCCTTGAACCATTGCCCAATATCATCATTCTTAAAAACTCCTTGACCACATCCTTAGGAATATACACCCTAGCCTCAACAGGCATTGACGGTGCGCTGCCACCAGAGGGAGTAATCTCTAAGCTCCTAGCTTTCAAATCCAACTCCCTCAAACTTTTCTCATGCTCAAGCTGCATTCTCTTTTCTTCCAGGGCCAATTTCCTAATTTCTAATTGCCCACTCATTTTGGCCAGCTCCAACTCATGCATCCTATTCTTTTGTCTGTCCAGCTCTTCTGGGACAGACCTCTGGCAGAAACACTGCTACCCACGGGGGAAGATGCTCTCCTCTCCCCTGGACCCACTGGCCCATCCAGCTGCTCGTCTGCATTCTCAGGGGTATTCCTTGCTTCAAACCAGGCCCTCAGCGCCTTTTGGAAATCATCCTTCTTGGTGATTCTGGTCATAGAAACTTTGAACTTCCTGCAGAAGTTCTTGAGCTGGGTAACGGTGTAGCATTCCAGTTTCTCCTCTTCCCAATCATTATCAACAGACACTATGGATGCTGCTGTATCCATGGTGATTAAACTTGGCAGTTTTTAGCAAAAATAGAGAGTCCCAGAAAAGAATATCTACCGAAAGTATGTGGTTGCGTTTTGGTCTGCACTCACTAGGTAGTGTTCACCAATCACTGTACATGAGTCACAAATGCAAGTCCAGAATCCCCACTGCTGACCACCAATGTTAGAACTGGGGGTCTCTAGTTGGTAGAGGTAGGTACCTTTGTCCAAATAGGGACCCTTTCTTCTAGTCAGGGTAAGGGGGTACACTCCTGAAATAACCCCTGCTCACCCCCTTGGTAGCTTGGCACGAGCAGACAGGCTTCGTTCAGAGGCAGTGTGTAAAGCATTTGTGAACACATACAGTAATCCAGTGACAACACTACAAATGGACACCACACAGGTTGTATTATAAAAATAAGTATCTTTTATATAGATTTACCACAAGACCATAAACGACAAAAATAATCCACAATACTGTACTTTAAAGATGGTAGAATTAGCTTGAGTCTCTTAAAATGGAAATGCGACACTTTGCGTTCAATGTACCTGAGATGCGTAACGCGATACAACAAAAGGTGGTGCAGGGAAGGTGATGCGTAGGTTCCTTACACGCTTCTGTGGCGATGCGACAAGCAGCGCCGTGATGCGCCGAAGATCTGGTGCAAAGAAACAAAGTGGCGTCTTCTTGAGGTTGCGACAACGAAGGGGTGATGCGTGCGCGCCCGACGGCCGTGCGGCGATTTCGATGAATCTTTGGAGCCGCGACAGGCCCTGCGACACACTTCCCTGGTGATGCGATGGCGTCTGATGCGAGGTCGACGATCTTCTCCTGGGATGCGGGGCGCCTCGTGTTGCGATGCGTCGGCGTCTGATGCGAGGTTGATGCTCTGCCCCGGGGATGCGACGGCGTCTGATGCGACGGCGACACTTTTCTCCGGTGCTGCGAGGCGCTTCGAAGGATGCGAGGGTGTCAGCGGCGCGCTTCTTCGGGGATGCGCCAGCGTCTGCTGCGACGTCGACACTCTTCTCCGGCGATGCGAGAAGCAGCGGCTGCGGCGACACGCTTCTTTGTCTTGAGTCGCGCTTCCAGCTCCCAGCGACACGCAAGTGTGTCAGAAGGTCCAAATTCCCAGCAAGGGAATACAGGGGAGCTGGTGCGTGAAGTCTGTTGTCCCTGAGACTTCAGCAGGAGGCAAGCTCTGAAATCAAGCCCTTGGAGATCCTTCACAAGTTGATGAAAGTACACACAAAGTTCCCTTCTCCTTTATTTGGCAGTCAGGCAACCACTGCAGGCAGATCCCTCTAGCTTAGGGATAGTCTTCTCCTCAGTTTCTTCTTGGTTCCGCTCCTCAGCAAAGGTTTCTTCTTGTTTCCCAAAAGTGATCTAATTTCCTAGGGGTCTGGGTCCCCTTTTTATACACCTTTTCTCTTTGTTCTCTGAAGGCAGAGAGGCCTTTGCCTAGTCCAAAACCAGTTCTGGTCAGTCCTGGAGCACTTTGTTTACAGGACTCCTTCTTTCCTTTCAGAATGTGGGGCAGAGTGCTCAGCCGCCCGGCAGGAGGTGGAGCCAGCATTGTGGAAGGCAGGCACAGCCCTATTCAGACCCAGGTGCAACTCCTCCCTCCACTCTGGATGCAGATCTCTCTATTCAGCCCTGTGCTGACTCACCCTGTCTCCTGGAGTCACCCAGCCCCTGTCACTCACAAACCCAGACAAGGAATACACAACCTAGCAGAGTCAGGCTTGGAAGGTTAGGCAAGAAAATACCTACTTTCTAAAAGTGGTATTTTCAAACACAGAATGTTACAACCAACTTCACTAAAATATGTATTTTATCATCCTGAGTTCAGGCATACTAAATTCGTTTTTCTACCATGTTCCCTGGGTCAGTTAGGATTATAAGCTGTAATAATCAAACTGCCCATTCTGGCCTATGGGGAGCAGGTAGCCTTGCAATAGTGAAAAACGAAAATGGCTGTAATTCACTATTAGGACATGCCACACACACCAGGGCAAGTCCTACCTTATACTTACAATGCACCCTGCCCTAGGGCCTACTTTAGGGGTGACCAACATGCAGTAAAGGGAAGGTTTAGGGCCTGGTAAGTGGGTGTACTCACCAAGTCGACATGGCAGCCCTAGGCTGCACACAGGCTCTGCAATGGCAGGCCTGAGACACTTTTTACAAGCTGCTTCTGTGGGTGGAACAACCAGTGCTGCAAGCCCACCAGCAGCATTGGATTTACAAGCCCTGGGCACACTCAGTGCACTGTACTAGGGACTGACAAGTAAACCAATCATCCAATCATGGAGTCACTAATACCTAACATAATTTATCATAGGGAGCACTTGCACTGTGGCACTGAATAACAGTGACACAGTGCCCAAAGCATCTAAACCAGCAAAAACAGATCAATAACATTGGAGGCATCACCAAAAAATGGAAGGGAGACCCACGCCAAGGATGCCAGGTCTAACATATATATATATATATATATATATATAGTATTTCCTGTTGTTCTGGATATCGTTCCAGAGGAGAGCAGAACAGGTACGGACCACCACTTTTTGTTAAAATAGATTCCAAGGACGCGAAGTTACAGCTTCATCTTTTTATTATATGTCACCATAATAGTGCAGACAAGTGTCCGCCCCGGACGCGTTTCGATCGCTTGCGCGATCTTGATCATGTATATATATATATATATATATATATATATATATATATATATATATATATATATATATATATATATATATAATACCCAAAAATCCATTGAAACCACCTGGGAGACCGATCATCTCCGCGAGAGACAGTCTACTGGAACAAATAAGTGGATTCTTTTTTGCAGGAATACGTACAGTCGCTACCACCATACATTAGGGATACTAGTGACTTCCTAAGAAAGCTGAGCAACTTTGAATGGAAAATTAACTATCTCCTCATATCCCTCGATGTAACCTCACTATACACAAGTATAAATCACAAAGATGGAGTGAAGGCATTGGAACATTACTTGTGCAGAAGATCAGCACAAGTGCTGCAACATAGTAAAATGTTGATTGATATGGTTAAGTTTTATCTTAATAACAATGTCTTCATGTTCAACAATGTACTATACCAACAAAAGCGTGGGGTAGCCATGGGAGCCAGCTTCTCCCCCAGCTACGCGTGTTTACACATGGGCTGGTGGAAGGAACTGGTTCTCGGCACCACACACAAGATGTATCTAAATAACAATGTTATGTTATGGCTCCGTTTTATTGATGATTTATTTATAATATGGAATGGTACAAAGGAAGCAGCCACTGAATTTGTAACAACTATTAATCACAATGACATCAATTTGCACTTTACTGCTACAATCAGTGACAAATCTGTGAATTTCCTAGATACCCAAGTGTATGTAACGAATGAGGAAATTGAGACTAGGGTTTACCGTAAGGAAACTGCAGGCAACTCAATTTTGCACACCAGCAGTGCTCACCCTAGGCACTTAATTGAAAGCATTCCGTAATGGGAGATGTTGAGGCTAAGGAGAATCAGTAGCAATAATGAGGATCTCAAGATTGCCCATGCATCAAGTAAATCAAGATTCTTAGACCGTGGCTACTCTCACAAACCCATCAATAGGGCAATCACAAAGTCTATGACAATAGAGAGGGCAGAACTACTCAGAGACAAACTGAGTAATTCCAACAGTAACCTAGATCAATCTAATGACACGAGTAACATCAGGAAAGTGAAACAAGGGACCAATGATTTTAGAATTATCCTTGGCTTTAGTAAACAGGAGCAAAGCCTGAGGTCTATAATAAAACGGAACTGGCCCCTTGTACTTAATGATCTGGTGATAGGACATTTCCTTCCTCGCAGAATATGTATAACTCACAGTAGGGGACCCTCTATGAGAGAAAGCTTAGTCAAGACTAGCCCAGAGATTATTGAGGGGACAAGTTGGCTAACGTCACACAAAGGCTTTTACAAATGTAAAACATGCAAAGCCTGCCAACAGGGTGTAAACAAAACAACTTACCAAACCCTGTTTAGCGATAAAGAACATAAAATCACCAAAGTCTTGACATGCAAAACAGACCACGTTATTTATGTGCTACAGTGCCCCTGTGGTTTACAATATATAGGGAGCACCAAGTTACAAACACATAAAAGAATACTCCAACATATGAGAGCGAAAGTGAACCAAGATAACACGTAGCACGTCATTTTAAAGATCAACACAATTCGATTACTCAAGATCTCAGGTACTATCTCATTGATGCTGTTCCACCAAGCAGACAAGGGGGCAATAGAGAAATGAAATTAAGAAAATTAGAGGCACGCTATATCCTAGAGCTTGATTCCAAACACCCAGGAGGGCTCAATATGTCGGAAAATCTCTATACATGCCTTTAAAGACAAATCTAGTGTGATATACCTATTCAGTTGCAAAATAATGGAAAGAAAAGAAGAGTAAAAGCTAGGTTCTCATACCCGACTATGGTAATATCAGATATATAAAGAACAATATCAAGCGAGGAAGAAATAGCTTGATGGCCAAAAAATAGGTATTTATACCAAGAATGAGATATGTACAAAGTAGCTACCGAACTGCCGAAAGGGAAAATATAATTATACAAATATTTAGTGACATAAACAGAAATTGTTGTTATTACGTATTATCGAATCGTTTTAACAAGAGTTAAAATTTAGGAAAACATGTATGCACTCAAGCACTTTTGCAGAATGGTAAAGGGAGAGAATAAGAGAGGTTCTCTTAGGAAAATTCAGTCACTTGCACTTGCACCTTTTTGCGGTCATTTGCACATGTTGAACAAATCAGTTAAACTATAGAACAAGTCCTAATTATGGACATCATATAGGGTGTCTGTAACAGCAAAGACATCAGGAAACAAAATTTATTTTACAGATATTCCTAATTGTTATATGATTGGTGTATTTTGTTGTCATTATCATCATCCCCTTTTGAACAGATTGAACAAAGATGTATTATAGATAATTTTAATACAAATGTTCATGGTTTTAAAGTCTGTGTAAGGTTTTGCCAAATGCTTATGAATTTTACAAACCACTATGAAATTTCTACTAAGGATTTTTACTTACATTTTTGTAAAGACAGACTGGCTGTGAGAATTTTCAAATATGTCTTTCATGTCTATGACTGCGCTCTTTTGCACTCTGAACTTTGCACTTCTCAGTTTAAAAGAGAAAACTAAAGCCGCGGCGCTTGTCATGTGATCAAGGCTTGCAAGAGCCGAAACACATAATGGCTGCACTTTGAATAAACAACTTTATGCACTGATTTGGCGGTCCGTGCCCGTTTGTAGAAGGAACTCTGCAGCAAGCAACGTAATCTAAGGATATATATATATATACTTATATATATATATATATAATCCAACAATTTGGTTAAAAACCTCTGGAGAGTGCTGCATGATTAATTTTTGGTGGAATATATATATATATATATATATATATATATATATATATATATATATATTTTTTTTTTTTTTCAATTGAAAAATAATTTGGCCCGATAAGCATCCATGCCTTTTTAAGTTGGGAACGCGATTCAATCACTGATCGAATGATTTCTTAAAAAATCAGGCCTATTGAGAACACACAATCATGCGTAGAATTAGGAAAACATTGGATTTATATGCTTAATAATATAAATCATATGTTTAAAGATGGCAGCGATAGAGATGTTATGATATGAAATGGATGTGCGTCGTTTATGTTGATGATTGTGATGTAACCAAATTTGACATAAAAGAAGGCGGCAAAATGGCGACTGCGAACATTGATAAAGATGTTCTGTCGAAACGTGTCTGTGTACTCTGCTGAGCCAATAAATATTGGATTGATTCTGCCACATGAGTGCTGGGCTCTTTTTTTTCTGAGCTTTGGAATTATAACGAATGCACCCTTGTGCGACCTAGCACCCGCCTGTGAGTGCAGAGGTAACTGGTGCAATTTGAGCCTCGAGTGTTTGATTACCTCAGTACCGCCGCGACATTGGATTGAAGCTATCCCGGTGGCCAGTAATCTACGGAACAGGAGTCGGATGACCCGGATTCCAGTAGACATTCCCACCGGCAAGAACCATGTGTATTGTACGTGTAAATATTGTGATGGAGCGACAGGGGTGAGTGGGAGACGCAGCGCACTATTGAACTTGAGAGATATACAAGCAGTAATCATTATGTTTAGCAAAGCAGCATGCCGGGAGGCTGCCACTGACATTTTCAGACAGAGACCAGCATTACGAACAGGAGCTACAGGGGGCACCTCAACTCCTGGTCAGGAGGACCTGAAAAGTAACATTTCGAAACTTGAAAGACACTATGAAAGAGAAATTAGGAAATGGTGGGAGGTAACATCGCTCCAACACTATTTTGACATCAACAGAGTACCAAGAGGACTGAGAATCTATACAGTCCCAGCTTATGAAAACCCAGATCCTAAATTACTAGAGGAATCAGCAGAACACACTGCCAACTCATCGAAAGGGATGTTGGGTATCTTAATCAAATTTGCATGGAGTGATCATGACAAGGCACTCAAAGATATTAGTGACCTGGAAAAGGACATTGCCAATAACACAGACACGGTAAAAGTTGAGGAACTGAAAGAAAATATGAAAAAACGTTTAACAAATTATGAGCAGAAAATCAAGCAACAGAAACAAGAAAAGTTTGACCGAGATGCCAAGGATTATTAGCAAGGAAGAGTAGAAAAGATCGGACCATCATAGAACAGAGGGAAACAGAGGGAAACTTCTAAATCGGAAGTAACGGACATAGAACAATCGGGAGATGAAGGAGCTGATACTGGGACCTCCAAGCCAACACCGACTCCTTTTCACGAAGAATTCATCCTGATCAGACAAACCTGGCTCTGTGGCGGCAAAGGAAAACCACCAGAGCCAAGAGGAAACGACCAACAAGGAGAGGCGGGTCGAAGCAATACCTCCAGCGGTTCAAACCGCACCACCCGGAGCAAGAGAGGGACAAAATACTGGTAATAGCGGAAAATCTGACCATCATCAACCTAACCTCGAAAAAGCTAACAAAGGTTGAAGAATCGGTACTGAAACTCGGATTAACCTTTTGTCCAACAAGTAGATTTCAATACACTCAAATGAGAATTGATCTTTTTAAGCTCTCAAGGAAACTGAAACTCAATAGGTTTTTCAAACAGAAGGGTCCGAACAACGCGAAATGAATTGAAATGCATATAGGAACACCCACGGATATCCTAACAATGAATGATTTAGAGACATTAGCGATATTAGAAGTACTACATTCTAAACAATCTTCAAGTAGGGACGATCCATGGGATAACATGGACAGAATTGAGAACTTAGGGGTCATTCAAATTGGACCACCAATAGATACCTTTGTAGAATGTGTGAATAAGGACCTAATTGCCTTACATATGAAAGGGAGTAGGGTCACGAAAGAGACAAGAACGAACATCACCAAGAAACAAAGAGAAGCACTAAACAATTTACATCAGGACCAAAGCATTGTTTATAAACCCTCGGATAAGGGAGGAAATATAGTGCTACAAACGAGGGAAAACTATCAGAAGGAGGCACTCAGACAATTGAAAGATCGAAGCAGTTACATACTAACTACTCAGATAGAATATAATACTAGTACTCTACAGTTCCAAACTTTGATTCGAAAGTGGCACCAAAAAGTGATGCTAACACTTGAAGAATATCAATTTCTGGCAACCCCGCACCCATGACTACCGACCTTTTACCATCTACCCAAGGTGCACAAAAACAAAACTCACCCACTGGGACGCCCGATTGTCTCCTCCATTGGCAGTCTGAATGAAAATATGTCAATCTATGTTGACCACTTTTTATTCCCTTCTGTTTTACAACTAACTTCGTATATATGAGACACCAAAGATTTCTTTAATCAGATCGAGGGTATCACGTGGGAAACCCACTTTTTGATGATAGTAATGGATGTTTCAAGTCTGTATACAAGTACACACAGGGACTTGAGGCAGTGAGATACTGAGAGAAGTCCATTAAGATTCACGGAACACAATGAAATGTTGGTGGAGTTTGTTGACTTTTGTTTACATAACAATATATTTATTTTTCAAGATCAATTGTACAAACAAATCCAAGGCACGGCCATGGGCACCTGCTTCGAACCCCAACTATGCAAATGTATTTGTAGGCTGGTGGGAGAAGTGGGTGGCCTGGTTGGATACCTATGATGAGTGGGTGGAAAGGATAATAACTTGGAGGAGATACATCGATAACTTGTTCATTATATGGCAGGGAATGGCTGAATCAGCCGAAGCATATATAGCAGCCCTAAATGACAATGAAGTAAATCTTAAATTTACGTATGAAATGAGTCCCACAAAGGTGAACTTTTTAGACCTACAAGTATTTATTAGTGACAATAAGATCTGTACGGGCCTTGTGTAGGAAGCCAACAGTTGGTAATGCGGTATTACATGCTACTACCAGTCATCCCCCGAAATTAGTAAACAGCATAACATATGGAGAATTATTACGCATTAAACAAAACAGATCCAGACATACAGATTTTGAAAAATCTGCAGAGGATAGTATTAAAAGATTTGAGGTAAGAGGATACCAACTCAGTTCATTACCGAGAGCGAAACATAGAGTAGACCTGAAATGTAGATCAGATCTTCTTAGAGAGGAACCATTGAAGAAAGATGACAATACAAAGAATAATTTCAGGATGGTTACAAACTACTCTAGTGCAGCCAATAGTGTCAGAAGTATCATGGGCAATCACGAGCGCCCGACAAGTCACTCCTGTGAGCGCAAAATGACTTTCCAAGCTCTTGGACCAAAAAAAACTCAACTCCGTTGCGGAGTTTACGGTAACTCAGCATTGTCCAATTTCACAACTCCGCAAATGAAGCAGAGTTTTACACCCGGGCTAAACTGTGAGGCCTACTCCTCTCTTATGCTAGCACAGGTAATTCCTGATCTAAAAGCCATGTGTGCTTATAACCCTTTGTGCTTTGCAACCTGACTCCAATACATGTCTAGGGCAGAGTGACAGTTACACTTTGTGCATACTTTCCAGACAGCCATCACACAGGAGGGGCTGGGTGCATCTGCATACTGATATTCATCCTGGGCTGGAAGACAAGGAGGCAAGGCACACTTTGCAATTGTATAGGATGTGCCCTGTTCTCACACAAAGGGCTGATTTACTCCCTACTGATGTCTGGAGCCAGAGCTGGGTTGAAAGGGGTTGTGTTACCCTTGAAAGGGTTCCTTTGAAGTTGCCCCTTAAAGAAAGCCACTTTGAAGTAGAAGTACAGGGACTCTGACCCCACATTTCGAGAGCACTTTTGGGAACTGAGACTGAACCTCTGTCAGAAGAATCGCTGCGCTGCACAAAGGACTCATCTGGACTGCTGTTCTGTTGTTGCCCTGCTGCCTCCTACTGGCTGGGTAGCCTAAAGGACTCACTGGATTGCTTTTCAGTTTGTTGCCCTGCTGACAGCTGCTTCCTGACTCTGGTTTTCCAGATGACTGCTTTCTATTAGGAGGAACCACAAGCAGGACTACTCTGTGTCCCTCACCCCGTGCTCTCCAGGGTCTGGGTGGTTTGATCCCTCCCTGTGGTTGCCAGCCTAATTTTGCTTCTAGCAAGTAATCACACTTCCCCAAGTGTTCTACAAGAAATCCCAGCATGCAGTGGCACTGGGATCTGCATTCTACAGGAGCAGTTGTTCCGATCAGCACGTGGGGAGTGCTTGTTCCAGGGCAGTGCATCAAGTGTTCTGGGGAACCTCAGCACAAGGTGGGTGCTTTCAACTGTATCACAAGGGTCCTGGAGGATTATTGTGCCTGTCTGCTGTGCAGCGAGGCCCAGAAGCAGGGACCATATTGGGACTCTGAAGCGGGAGGCCCAGTCCCCTGTGCGAGGAAGGAGAAAGGCTCTTGCCACTATCTGTGCATCGCCTTCAGACACTGACGCGCCCACTGACAAAGCATTACCATAGGGCTCTCAAAGAGTACGCAACATCGCTAGTAGGGTGCAGGGGTTTCTGTGCCCACAGGGACGTATAGTTGTAGACAGTGGTTGTGGGCAGTGGTAAGACATGATCCCTACTTATGGTGATTCAGGTGTTTGACTGTAATCAGTTTGCTTTAGATGCTCATGATATCTGATGATTTATGTATCTTACTTTACACAATATCGCACTACTTACCCTAATGTGATCATTCTCGTTTTGACCGCATATCCTGATGCGTTTCAGACCCTGAAGTCGAATGTATGTCGTTTTTGGCTCCGGCACTGCCAGGATAATGAATATTACTTCATGATTTGCATAATATGCACAGTATCATTGATTCATGTAGCTCTTGCAAACCTGCTGGATTTCTTCCCTGATGTTAGGATGTCAGGATAAGGAGTACGGACTCAGAATTGGCATAGTATGCACAGTTTTCATGATTATGTCATTTTGGTCTATTTGATATGTGCAATATACAATATATTGTTATATATCCTTGTGTGGAGTCTCTTTTTTGGTGTGTTTGTTGTGTTGTGTGACTGGTGCAAGTGTGTTGCACAAACGCTTTACCCATTGCTTCTGGGGATAAGTGTGACTGCTCTGTGCCAAGCTACCAGGGGTGACCACAGGTTATCTCTAGTGCGTAACTGACTTGCCCTGAGTAGAGTGGTGGGTTCTGCCTGGCTAACGTGCAAACCCGAGCCAACTAGAAACCCCATTTCTAACAGACAGGAACAAAGGGCATCATTACGATGCTGGTCGAACGAGCATCCGACTGGCATCATGTTGGAAACGGGACCGCCCAAAAAGGAGTCGGAGGTCCAGCTTCCCTGATAATGATGCGACCGCACAAGTCGCAGTAGGAAATGTCCACTTTTTAAACATCCCTGCACCGTGTGGCAGGCACCATGCGATGCCTTCCATTCGATGCAAGAATGTTTGAGGGGGCACCAAGCTGCCCCCCAGGGCCCATAGCGGAGACCCAGAAGGGGTGGGGGCCCTGCTAGGGGCCTCCAAAGTCCCTTTCCGTCTGCTTTTCTATGGCGGTCAGACCGTCATAGACAGGCAGATGGAAAGGGACATTGTAATCCCTATGGCGATGCCTGAGGAGGCACCGCCCTATTGTAGGAATTACTGTCCATCCAACAAGCTCTTTGAGCCTGCCAGAAAGTGTCCAATGGTCCCTCCACCTGCTGCCTCTGACCACACGCATTGTAAAGTGGATGTCGGACCACAGCAGCAGATGTTGGGCAGACTGCCACTGACGAGCTGTCCAACTGCCTTTTGCCCGACATTGGAATAAGGGCCTATGTTTTGAAGGTGGAGTCTCAGACATTTAGGGACAGATTCAATTAAGTTTACATTTTACATTTGTTTCCTATTCACAAGTTAATGGCCTGATTACAAGTTTGGCCGATGGAGGCCCACCATGGCACTGGCGGTTCTACAGTAGTCCTCCTTCGGCCGTATTACGAGTAGCATCATGAGCATACATGTGCACCGGCGCAGTTCTGTCTACACCACAGGCGTTGTATCTGCGTCAGCTTGGCACAACACACCAATGAGGGCCTGGGAAGCAAACTCCGCCACTAAAGACCGGGGAGCCAATTACAAGTCGCAGTCCATCCGACGCTACACAGGAGGCAGAAAGGGAGGGATATAAAGTAAAACATCACCTTTACCTATCGACACACAACTCCTGCAGTCATGGAGGCCAGTGTACCTGTTGTCCCTAATATTTTCCAGCTGAACTGTCTCCAAAGCAGCCACCGATGCAGGCGCCATCGCCGGTAAGTCACACCACAGCACAAAAAACGCGCTTGGACAACAATATGCTGCGTCGCTGAGTAAAACACAAGGGAGGTGTGTTCTCCAAGTGCATCAATCTCACAAAAGCCTGTGCGTAGCCACATGGGGGTGGGGATGTTATCCATTCCCCTGCACCAGCCAAACACATAGAGCAGAAAATGGGCACATGGGCCTTTAGTCATGTAAAGTGAACGCCGACGGTCGGACGTAGCACAGTGGCATGCCACACAGACCTAAACTCAAGAAATCAGCATACTCCATGTACCCAACCTCACAAAATGGACAATCAAGCCCCATGTAAACAATCTTTGCCTCATGATATCACATCAAATGAACTCAAATACACCTCAACCTTACCACTGTCCAACATCCCATCCTCAGTAACCCTAACAAATTGGTAGTATGACACAAGCCATATCCCAGTGCTATAGTAGAAGAACCTCACACTAACACCACATTGCACTGACAAGACCAAGTTCTGCTACACATGGGCAATACATGTTGCAGTACTACAATTGCAATGCCCAATAGAAGTCAAAGTGTACCCTCTCAGTCCCTAAATGACAAATACACACCACACACCAAAAGACCTGGGTCACCTAACAATGTAAGTTGTCAGTGAAGTCTGCTGTAACAGGAGATAAACAACACTTGACACCACCAGCCAAATGGCGGACCCATGAATACATATTCCAAACACCATACAACCTGATACACACAGAACATTACTAGTCCTGCTCCTCAACATCACCCCATGCATCCACAAGTCTGCATGAACCAAACACACCTACCTGAGGCATTTTCCACAGAAACACAAACAATAAGACCCAGTCACCATGTCCTAATCATGTACAGCACCGTCTAGGCTCTGTCCTTAAACCAGATTCATTCCATATGTCTTGCAAAATCAGATAACTCAAAAAAATGCATAGCCACACCATGGTCACAGACACATTTTACTGCAAAACACATTGTCGATAAAAGGCACACCGTCTAAACCATGACAAATATATCCAACAACACAACTGAAACACTTCAGGCAGAATAGGAATCACACTAGCTATCATTCAAAACACACAACTGAGGATAGGGAGAAACCACACAGGTTTGCAATTGAACTACATGTGCATTCACATTTGGCACATGAAGCATCTCAGGGACAGACACTAGCTACACATTGTTCCACATGTGTACGAAATGTGTCCTGGCACCTTATGTCAGCAATCACATTCTTCAAAAACTACAGGTAGTAGCTGATTCATACTCACAATCCAATGGACACAAAAATAACCTTCAAAATAGGTATGTCAAGCACACACACTGCATGTGGATAAACTCTATCCTCTCATACAAACACACAGCACACATATCCTAACAAGGTCACTGAGAGAAGGACAGCCACATTTGGCTGAAAAGCTACCATCACAATCACCATTGAGTAAGGACCCCCTATTTCCAGCTCCAGAGTATAACAATGCAGTATTTTCAACAGAATAATTGCATCACTTAATTTACCATCATGAGTAAAGAACCCATGAAGAGCGGAGCGCTCCCAAGATGGCGGCCGCGACCTGTGCCGGGGACTTCTGAGAGCGGAGGCAGAGGGTGAGGCGACTGCAGCCCCTGGACGCCACCGCGACTCCTGAAGCTAAGCTACTGGCCGAGCCCTACCGTGCCTGTGGCGAGGGGGGGACCGTGAGAGGAGAGCAGTCGGTGAACGATCTTCCTGCGTGTGCCTGGCCCTAAGATGGCGGCCCTGAGCGCTCCGATTGCACACAGAAGGTGAGGAGCCCTGCAGACCTAGTGAGTAGCTGGAGGGAACCTCGCTACTGTTGAGGCGGTGGTCCGCGCTGTGCAGCTGGTTGGGCCCCCTCATGACACCGGAGACCACCGGGAGCAGGTGGAGGGGGCGCGAGAGGCACTGCGACACTGCGGCCCATGCCCCCAGACGATGGCGGCGTGCGAGTGAAGGTGCCCCAGTTCAGAGTGCGGGATCGGGAGTGCAGAGCCCCGTGGACCTTAAGTGTGACTGGAGGGGGTTCCGCTCCTATTGAGGCTGTGCCTCGTGTGCTGTGGCCGGCTGGATCCTATCTTTGCGGCAGCGGACGGTGAGAACGCGAAGTTAAGGTCCCAGAGGAACTGTGACGAGCGACTCACGGGAGGTGGTGTCCCCTGAGTGGAGGCTGGGTGGGGACTCCAGGGCCTCTGCATGAATGGGACGAGGCGGATGAGTGGCCTGAAGACACATGAGGCCTTGAGGGGCTCCGGGATCCGGACGGACGTCGGACATTGCGGACCTGGTGAACTGTGAGTCTCTGTACCGGCTGGCCCGCACGCTCACATGAGATTTGAGCTCCGAGACTCCTTGCCATATTGGAGACCGTTGCAGAGGCCTCAGGACCGGGGCTGAACACGACCGCCGAGGGAGGTGGAACTGGATACTGAGCGAGGGGCCTGGTCGCACATGCGGTGCCTGGAATAACTGGCTGCCCCCTGCTGAGATGCCGCGATGGGCCGAACATCCAGACGAAAGGGGTTCGAGGTTCTGCGGCCAGATGAACCGGACCACCACACGGATGAGGAAGACAGCACGACGGGGGGATGCGTGGAGAGAACATCAGATGGTCCCACCCTGGCTGACATCATGAAGGCCATCACATCCTCAAGAACAGCCCTAGAGGCAAAAATTGATGCAATAGGAACTGATCTCACCTTACTAAAGGACGATCACCGCAAACTTAAAGAGAGGGTGATGACCAACGAGAATGCTGTAAAGGACATTCCGGACAAAGTTACCACCCTAAAGCATATCCTAAACGCGATGGAAACTAGAGTAAAAGTGCTGGAGATGAGAGCCGAGGATAGCGAAGGCCGGTCCCGGAGGAACAACCTTTGCATAATGGGGGTTCCGGAACGAGAGGAAGGGGCTGATGCTGTCCAGTTCCTGGAGTCATGGCTCCGAACGGAGGTGGCCTCGGAGAGCCTCTCCCCCTTTTATGCCCTGGAGAGAGCCCACAGGGTCCCGGCAGACCACCTAAGCCTGGCGCTCCCCCGCGCCCGTTTGTGGTGCGGTTATTACACTACCGGGACCGTGATCACCTCCTGCAGCAGGCCCGGGAGAAGCAGCCCCTCCAGATAGGGAATAGCAAGGTGATGATTTTCCCCGACTATACTAGAGAAGTGCAGAGACAGCGATCTTCCTTTTTGGCTGTTAAACGGAAACTTCGCCAATTTCGTCTCCCCTACGCCATGCTGTTCCCGGCTCAGCTCCGAGTGACTGCGGATGCGGAGACACGTTTCTTCCTTACACCACAGGATGCTTGGGACTGGCTGGACACGCGGGGCACGGCTGGGCCGCGCTCTCCTGCTCTGGATTCACCCCGTCGACAGCAATCTCCTGCTTTGGCTCCTCGGAGGTCCCCGTCGCCTGCAGGTCGGAGTCAGGAGCGCTCTAGAGCGGTTCGGGCGGTGACGGAGATTAGTCGGGGCTCGGTGAGCCCAGCCAGCGTTGTCACAGACCCAGAGATGGCGGGATCTGGGAGTTCAGGGACAAGCAGTGTTCCAGGAACCTTAGACGCAGACCTCCCAGATGTCACTCCGCAAACGGCAGACGACATGTTTGGCTGAGCGTACCACAAGTACTACATTGAGGGGGTGGCATGCAGCTGTTTGACGATGTTTTCTATTATATATGCAGGCTTGAGGCTGACTAATGCCATATTTTGGGGTCTCCCATGAGTTCTATGGACATGGGAGGGAGAGCTGGGAGGGTCCTGGGTCCGGCGGGGTTGGTCTGCATTCTGCCGCCTCCATGACTTGTTGTTTGAGTGCTTTTGTTTGGATGGGGACTTGTTTGTGTGTGCCTGTCCTGGGGAATGGGAGTTGGGGTTTGTTTTTTATTGGGGAATACTGGGTTGGGGTCGAGCATGCCGCTCTATGAGGTGGGTATCGAGAAGGTCAGGGGATTGAGCCATGGGTTCCACCGTAGGTATCAAATGTATAACCTGGAACGTTAGGGGGATGCACACTATGACTCGCCGACATAGAATACACGCTTACCTGGTGAGAAGGGGGGTACACATTGCATTATTGCAGGAAACTCATTTGACACAGAAGGAGGGAGAGGCGTTGCAGCGTCGCTGGAGAGGACAGGTGTTCCACACCGCGTACTCGGCGTTTGCCAGGGGGGCCTTAATTTGGGTGAGGGCGGGGATCCCCTTTCACTGTGTCCAACAAATCATAGACCCGGGGGGTAGGTATGTAGTGGTGACGGGACGACTAGATGGCCGAGACATCACAATAGGGAGTGTATATGCCCCCAACGTAGATCAGCCCTCATTTCTGGTGCAACTTTCACAGACATTGATGCAGCAGTTGACTGGGGCTGTGCTATTGGGGGGAGACTTCAATAGCATTGTTCGTACTGACTTGGACCGCTCACATCCGCTGCTCCCTGACGCTCCAGCCCACAGGGTCGCAGAGGCCAGACGAGACTGGCAACAACACTGGGGACTGACGGACACCTGGAGGGTACACCACCCGTTGGAAAGAGACTACTCCTATTTTTCGGCCTTACATGAGCTCCACGTGCGCTTAGACTATATTCTCTGCTCCCCGGATGTACATGCTATGATTACTCTGAGTGAATACTTAGCTCGGACGGTGTCTGATCACAATCCCCTGCTAATATCCTGAAACTGGGTGAGAACTAGGCCCTCGATCCCCACCTGGCGACTTCGCCCGGAAGTGTTAGAAGATCAGGTATTCCGGTCGACCATAGGTATAGCCATAGAGGACTACTTCCTACATAATGCTGGCACAGCTAACAGCCCCCACAAGGAGTGGGACGCTTTTAAGGTAGTTATCAGAGGTCGCTGTATAGGAGAGGCGGTGGGAGTGCGGAGGGTTCTCAAGGATGAGGTGTTGGCAGCAGAACAACGGCTCCGGCGCGCGGAAAGGGATAGGCCCGAAAGAGTAGACAGACAGGCAGATCTCCTGGAGGCCAAGGAGGCCCTGGCAATACAGGTAGAACGATTGAGATGCTTTGATTATAGGGCA
This sequence comes from Calotriton arnoldi, assembly GCA_963921515.1. Classification (NCBI taxonomy): domain Eukaryota; kingdom Metazoa; phylum Chordata; class Amphibia; order Caudata; family Salamandridae; genus Calotriton; species Calotriton arnoldi. The sequence continues at coordinate 744,047 of CAWUFW010008346.1, forward strand.
TACACGGGCGCATGCGGAGAGGGACAAATCTGGGGCGCTTCTGGCTTGGTTGGCCAACCCGGCGCGCAGAGGGTCAGTGATCTTAGAAATTCGGGGACCTGATGGTTTGAGCCACTATGGCCAACAGGGCATAAACACCCAGTTCCTGGACTACTACACCTCCCTGTACCAGAGCCAGCTAGAATCGGGGGCGGCGGAGGATGCGGGATTCCTCGATGATATTGCTCTGCCTCAAATTAGTGCAGACGCAGCGAAGACCCTGGGTCGGGACATTGAGCTAGGTGAGATTAAGAAAGCCATAAAACACATGGCCAGGAACAAAACTCCTGGCACGGATGGCCTCCTGGTTGAGTTTTATTCTACCTACTCGGACACCCTCTCCCCTCGTCTGATGGCTCTATATAATAGGTCAAAGAGGGATGGGTGTTTGCCGGACTCGACGAAGGAAGCAGTAATTATACCGCTCCTAAAGCCGGATAAACCGGCCTGGGACCACACGGCCTATTGTCCCTTGGCCATGCTCAATTTAGATGACAAAATATTGAGCTGCGTTTTGGCCGATCGTCTGCTGATCCATGTGACGACGCTTATTCATGCGGACCAGTCGGGTTTTTATCCCGTCCCGCAACACAGCCATGAATATACGGCGGCTGTTTCGTCTGTTAGATGCGACCACCTATGACAAGGAGGAGACATGTATCTTATCGATTGATATTGAGAAAGCCTTCGATAGCCTTGAGTGGCCATATCTCTTTAGGGTCTTGAGAGCGTTTGGGCTGGGAGAGGAATTTGTGGTGTGGACGGCAATACTATACAAGAGCTCCACTGCCAGGGTACGCACGGGAGGAGTGATTTCAGAGGCCTGTGTAGTGGGTAGAGGCATGAGGCAGGGTTGCCCGCTGTCTCCCCTGTTGTTTGCGCTGGCGGTGGAGCCTCCAGCAGTACATGCGAGATCGGGGCGCTACTACCGGGGATTGGATGTGGGGAACCGAACTCAGGGGCCTATTAGCAATAACCGGCGATAATTATCGCTAAGCGCACTTAGCGCTAGGATAATTATCGCCGACTATCGCCGGTTTCTATCGCGGAGATAGCGTGCTATCAGCAATGCTTATCTCCAATGCGATAGAAACCCCTGCTGTCGCTGGAAAACAGTGCGATTATCGCTGGAAATCCAGCGATAATCGCACTGTGACCGGCGATAGCATGCTGATAGGGCAAGGGGGATTTAGCCATGTAATCCACCTCCCATTGGATTACATGGCTAAGTCAGGTTTGGACCAGGTGTAAAAAAACAAGCGCTAATAGTGTTTAGCGCTGCTTTCTTTATCGCCTTGCTGGCCTCCCTAATAGGCGATAGCGATGTTAGCGACTATTTCCAGTCGCTGCCAGGTTGGGAATGCCTACTTTGCATGTCATTAGCGATAAATATCGCTGGCATGCAAAGTAGCACCCAACCCGGTCGCTATCGCCTAAAAGCTGTCGCTAACAGCTGTTAGCGACAGCTTGCTAATAGGGCGGAAAAAAAATTGCCGCTTTGGCGGCAAAAAGTGCCGCTAAAGCGGCGATAAGGCCCTTAGTAATATGCCCCTCAATTCATAGCACTATATGCAGATGATCTGTTAATGTTCCTTGCCAACTCGGCGGACGATCTGCAGGGCGCCAGGGACTTGTTGCATAGGCTGGGAAGGGTAGCGGGCCTTAAGGTCAACTGGAACAAGACGTGCCTGTTCCTAATGCGGTCCGGAAGGAATGCTCCCCCGAATGCGCTGGACATGAAGTGGGAAAGTAGGTGACTGACCTACCTGGGGGTTCGCGTGTATCATGCGGCTGCGGATGTGTTGGATGGTAACATAGGCCGGGCGATACGGAACACCAGAAGTGGCTTTGATTTTTGGGGGACCCTTTCTCTCTCTGTAGCGGGGCGGGTGGCGCTCCTGAAAATGGTTACACTGCCGCGCTTGCTTTACTACTTTGGCACGCTGCCACTGTGGATCCCGAGGAAATTTTTTACTCTCCTTAACACCATGATCACGGGATTTCTATGGGGTACTGGGAGGCGCAGAGTAGCACTTACCACCATGATGAGGCCTAGAGGAGAGGTAGGATTTGCTGTGCCGGATCTAGAGGCCCTCCACGCAGCCCAAATACAATGGTTCACGAAGTGGGTGGCTGGGCGGCTCTGTGATGAGGAGGGTATTGAGACCACAGACCCGACCCTACATCAACTTGCCCGTGTACTGATGCGGCTCCCACTGCGTGAGAGGGAGGCCCCTGGGGACCTGTGGGCGATGCGCAGGTGTTGGAGTCGGGCGGCCCGGAGGGCCTCACGGGGACCCCCATACGCGCCCGAGATTCCATTGCTGCTCTGTGAGACATTACCGCATGGGGGGGACTGGCAGGGGTTGCGGGTTTGGAGGGAGGCGGGGATCTCCGCCATAGGAGACCTTTATGAAGATAATACCCTGCTACCCTTCAATGATTTGCTATAGCAGTATGACATTCCTAGGGGGGACTTCCTTCTGCACGCTTCCCTAACAACAGCCATTCGTAAGCATTGGTAGATGGGGATGACAGAACCAGCGATTTCCCTGCCTTGCCAATATGTGGTGACCGCGGCTGGGACGGTCAAGGCAGTGACTTGCCTCTATAGGCGACTTACTCAGGAGTTGCGACGCCCTCTAGATAGCCTGCGCCTTAAATGGGAGATAGATCTTGGTGTGCCCAATCAAAGAGAAACCATGGGGAGCGATGGTAGAAAGAGCATGGAGGAGTACCAGGAACGCGAGGTTCCAATTAATACACTTCTTTGTCCTCCACCGAGCGTACCTCACTCCTCATAAAATTAACGAATATTTTGGGACCAGAGCGGTTTGCCCGAGATGGAACCTAGACAATGCCGAGTTTTTACATATGTTCTGGATCTGTCCATCACTACTGGGGTTTTGGAGGGAGATACTGACTAGACTGAATGGCATAACGGACCGGGACATTGAGCTGACTCCGGGGACTTGTTTGTTACACTGGTTCCCTCACACTGCCAGGAACAAGATCACCAGTAAATTTATCGATCTAGGACTAGTACTGGCCAAGCGAGAAATTACCTGTCATTGGAAGGCGAGCACTCCCCCCAGTGTCTTGAGGTGGATGCAGGAGCTTACAAAGTGGGCGGATAGTGAGGGTACCTTTCGGCTCCAAATGGCCCACAGAACGGGTAACGACAAGACATTGGAGGCCGCAAAGGCATGGGTGGCGTTGGTGGAGGAGCTCAATTGCCCGAGTGAGGATGATGATGAACCCCCTGTCGACTGAGTAGGATAATAAGTGGGGCCAGACATTCTGCCTCAACCAAGCTTCCCCCAAGCCTTCTAGCGCGTTGGCGGATAAAATTACCATGCAAGAGTACACTTCCACCCTCTAGCTTGACCCTACTGAGCGGGTACTGGGATGTTAGACTACCTGACAGACGGACTCTGTCTCTCCACAGGAGTTTACATGGGTGAGCGGCATGCCTGGGGGGAGCGATAGGGAGGTGGGTGGGGAAGAGTTGCGGGAGAGGGAGGGGGACTGGGAGGGTGGGTGGATTGGTATTGTTATTTCATCTCTTATTGCGTTTCCTGTGGGCCCTCATCGGATTTGGCTTGAAGGATGTGAAATATTTATTGCTGGGGCGTGGAATATGATTTATTTGCAGATCCTGGTTGAGTTGACAGATAATGCCACCAATGTTTGCTACTTACGTGGACTGCCCAAAACAGAGGTAAATGAGACATGCACAGCAAATGCCGACATGTAGGGGTGGATAGGTTACTATCTGCTCGTTGGCATCCAGTGTGCATTTATCAGTGTATGCCTACTGTCCCCGTACAGTGATTGTTTGGTTTGTAACGTCAACTGAATAAAATTTGTTTACAAAAAAAATGAGTAAAGAATCCATGAAAGTGGTATCTGATGGACAAACCTTATTAACAAACGTAAGAAACATCACATGAATGACAAAGGCCACACCAATGGTGATGTGGGATCCAACACTGTGCTGTACCGCACCACGTGCCAAAACTCACTGCCAAGAAAACATCCCCACATATGGCCATCTGCTTGCCATTCCAGGCACCTCGTCAAATTAAAATGAGGCTAAACTTGGGTCAGGAGTGGTAAGAGCAAGATCAAAAGTGGAAGGAGGTGTAGTGTCTGAGTCAGCGGGAAACACATTGATACTCTCAGACAATTCAAATTCACTTTGGGGAGGGGGATTAACAAAGGGTGTGCTTTGGGATTTATAGGTAGTCTGTGGCTGTGATATGGGTATGCCTTTTGCTGGTGTCTGTGAGTCTGAAGCTGCTTGTGTGTGGACTGTGTCTGATGGTGGGTGGTCTGTGGGTATGTGTGTAGTGGAGATGCTGAGGGAGGTCTGTGTCTACTTGGTGGATGCATGCATGCCAATCTTCCTGCGTTTTGGAGAAAAGGTTGTGCTTGTGGATGTTGGTGTCTGAGTGTGTCGATTCTGCATTTATTTGCGACAGAAATGGGTAACGGGACCTGGGATGTGGAACAGCCTGGTTGCAGGGTGGAAGGATGGGTTTGGGGGAAGGCTGCCATCAGTGAGGAGGCCATTGTCTGAAAAGATCTCTGTAGAGCAGACAAACTACCGTGAATGCCCTCCAGGAACTCCTGCGTCTGCATCATAACGTAGGATTGCCCCTGGAGTGCATTCAGCAGTGCAGTTTGTCCATCAGAATTCTGTCTCAACAGTGATACAGCCTCCTCACTCAGGTCAGCTGTGGGCACCCAGGCTGGGGAAGAAGTGCCTGGGGCAAGGGAGATATCACGGCCCTACAGGAGCCAATGCAGGGAGGGTGGATATGGAGCATGGTGTGGTGGCCAAGGGTGTTTGTGACACAGTTTCTGTTGGGTCCACAACCACTACAGGGCTGCCACCAGAGCCTGACTCCGCCGAGGATGACGATGTTGACTTTGTTTCCTCCACAACGTCATCCACACAGTGTCCTCTGCCTTGCTCGGTAGATGTTGAAAAAACAGTGGAAACTGGTGTGGCACATATGTATATACTCATCTCCAAACATTTGCACAACAGTGAAATCAAAGGGGCATACAGTGCTGCATCAACAATAACCACTAATACCTTCAGGGCCACCACTGGTTTGATGTCACACTACCTGTTCACACACAGTTTCCCTGGTAAGCAACCACAACAATGGACATGCTCATAGCACATCGGCCACGTATGCAATATCATCACCACATTACAGCTCTAATACACCATAGAGCTATCCAATCCCTAGAATGTGCCATTACCTGAGAAAATGGCACACCTGTCACCAACAAGGAAGGGACACAAGTCATATATATTGTGTGCCAAAATAACAATTAGTCCCCACCATTGTATGGACACATACTAACACATTGCCAGACTCCATCAGTCCTAAATATGTCAGTTACCTTTGTGTTTCAGGTGTCCTAAGTCAACAGTGGAATACATTACTCTACCTAGCCATAACATGTCACATACCACACATAGATGATCAGAATGTGGAGCTCACTTGTGACTACACAGTCAGATACAGACATAGGCCACGCAGTAGACCATGAACAAATGGTCAACATACTGTTACAATGTTGGACTGATCAGCTTACACATGACACACTGTATGTGTGTTTACTATTGGATATAACATCACAGTGAGAACACAATGTACTTCATATCCCTGCCAAAACAGGAAAAAAGTTACACAATCTACTTGCTAACATACGTACAGTCCAATACATATTGAACTGTCCATGGTCAATTAAGGTTCAACATCAACTCAGAGCCACACAGAGCAACAGGTGTCAAGCAATGCATGTGACGAAAGCGCATATACAGAATACACCATACAGATCAAACATCATCAGAGCATGGCCAAAGTTGGAACAGTAGGGACTAAACGGCCCATTTTCAAGTTCTACATTTGTGATTATTCCACATGACATGCCACACATATCTGTTGTAGAAAATACAGGAACAATTACTTGTGAAATGTCATGAGTGGGTTGTCTGACAGTCCCAAGGTCACACATTATTTCCATTGTAGACCATCAAAAATCCATGTGACGCCTTAATTTTGATGTATGTCAATGCCCTCTTAGAATAGATACCTTCATCAGATATGAGTGACCTAGTAGAATATACCCATCTTTTCCCATCCAGCCATGTCATAAAACACCAGCCTTAAGTGTGGAGTATACCATCTCCTCTCCTGTATGAAGCACTTTCTGGAAAGGGAGAAACATGTCTGTGAACATTGAGGACCCATAAAATACACCGACATGCACATATAATGCACACATGAGAAGAAACTTGACAAATAGACAAGTGTGTTTGGGCACACATGGCCTAGTTGAAGGTATTTCAGTGTGGTACTACACATAAAAGTCCATGGCTATGGCCAGACACCTGACATACATATTACATGGCATGAATACTATAAATGGAGCGATTACTGTGGAGACGATATGGACGATTAGCGTAACGCAAGGTCCATATCTAAGAGTCACATGGCTGACTGTAAACATCAAGTGATCATGCCTAGGGTCAGTGTGAAGATCTGGCTATACTTTCAGCATCCCTTTTCGCTAGCACACAGCCTACCATTCACATCACATAGTTAACATTAAGCAGTATTTACGCAGTCTGTTAACATGGACAAACGACCCACTAAATGATGCTATTGCTCAGTGAGATCCACTGATGCAAGCAGTGACATGTATGTGTACATGTACATGTAGTAATGATCCCTGCTCTAAAAAGTAACAACATAACTTAAGTACATATGATATCTCCACGACATGCAGAAAGACCTTTTAAAGTAAGTCCGCAGGTACCTGTTCAGCCAAGGTAACACTTCACATCTGTCAACAATCACACACATAATGGCCATTAACCATGCAAAACTGTGTAGGCCTTAAATCTGTTACATGTAACGTTGGACTCTGTCAATGAAATATGTCGCCATCCTCCATGTACAGGAAATGTAGAAAGAGAGAAAATACTGTCACACGCTCACTTGAAGTACTTCACATACAGCAAAATTGCACAACTGTTCATTACGAGTCCCTGAAAGTTATGCATCTTGGCAAAGGAATATGGCAGAGTTGTCGTACACACCTGCTCCTCTGCTGAGCCATACAGTTGTCCGTACATGGGGGTGGGGGACCTCTTTGACTAGCTTTTCAAGTTCTTCAGGATAGAAAGCATGGGCCCTTAGGGCCAGCAGAGAAGCCAAACAGCAGCTAATGTTGAGGAGGTTGGTCTTGTACCAGTGTCAGTTGGCAAGTAAAGAGGTGAGGTCACTGCCACATACATAAACTTCACATACCCAAAGTACATCATGCACGCACACCTGCATTGGGGTGCGATTTTAAAAAGCATCCAATCACGTTCAAAGGAAATTCAGTCTGCAGTCAACACCGCCTACTGCGCATTGAGCATCCACTTGCAACATTTAAAAGAAGAAAGTAATGATGTGCGAGAAAACACATGCACCCTCTCAACGGTTGTCAGCAGAGAGTTTAGGAAACCAACCACACAAACTAACTGGCCACAGGCATTGTACAAAAATTAACACTTATGCTCACATATATTCCATTTAAAAATGTTCAGCCACAGACTGATCTCCCCTCTACTGCCTCCTATGTGCACATCAACTCCATAACAATCGGTATCACCTTGGTTACAGCAGTTATTTCCCTGCCAAACTACTTATGTGTTAAAGGTGTACCCTTCTACAAATATGCAGCTCAACAACATAGAACACACTGAGGTGTACTTAGGAGCAGTTCAAATAGGCAAGACAAACACTGGAATGATGACATTCTTCACCAATTTGATTGTACTTGTGCATCTTGAGTCTGTTGGTGTGTTACTGTAAAAAATGGACAGATTGTTTGTGTGGCAATGATGTCACTACATGGTCTTGCAGCCATCACAGGATGTATGAAATGGTTTCTCAGTAAATAGACACAATAGTGTCTAAACAGTAGTAGACCTCTCCAGTTTCATAACTGATTGCATCATGTATATGTGCATTGAAACATACGGGACACCTATGGTTTAGCAAACTAAATAGTCATGTAAGTCACTGAAGCATATGTATTCTCAATGGCTGTGAGTGAATATTCCACCATTTGAACACAATATTGGCTCCATGCACTAAGTGCTCATTTAGTGTCATCATAAAGTACACAGATGGGGCACATCTGTAATGCTTCTTCTGACACACAAACAAACATAAGTGTTGAACTGCTCACATGTTTAGCAAACATATCAGGAACTGACTATATACATATGGATGTTAGGTCTGGCAAAGCTACATCATACATGGGAATGTACAGCATCACACATGTAGCCTGTGACTGTCAGGCCTCCAAAAATTTCAAAAATGTTAAAATGTCATCACAGACATACATCTTATTTTTACAGTATGTCATTGTCGGAATATTTCATGTACCATATCTACATGCCCCTGTTGTTTTCCCACATCTGTTGAAAACAAACCCATCAAGTTTTGCTCTGATTCGTCCACAAGGATCAATATGTGAGGTCATCACATGTGCAAAGATAAATAGCAATAATTTCATCACTTACACTAATTAGATATTAAGGGGTGGCAGGGCTCGAGCTCACATATTTAAAATTAGCTTTAATAAAATGTACAAAGAACAATGTACAATCAACAAATCATGAGGTCATATCAACTTGGCTTAACACATGTATGTTTGGAATCTGTGCCTGCACCATTGCCTACCACAGAATGCCACATACTTCTCCACTTAGGGAGGGGCAACATAGGAGCAACCCAGGCACCTCAGGGACCATACATGGAAAGGACAGACTACTCTTCAGAAGAGAGCAGCTGAGGTGTTGGAGGTGGGGTTGGACTTTACCCTTTAAGGTAGTGTCCTTTTCGAAGGGCGGGCCTTCCTCCTCCCCCTCCTCTTTTTGGGGGTCAACTTTACGACGGGTGGGTCTGGGCATGGTGGCATATGGAATGTGGATGGTAAAAGCGGACTTGGGTGGTGGAATGGATGGGAGGTTTCCTACAGGGCAAAGTCCAAAACCCATGAGGAACTGGGCTTGGACAGAGGGTCCAGATAAAACGAAGTTGGAATCAGGTTGGGAGGTAGAGGGAGTGGAATGAACTGTAGTGTTGTCATGTGTTTTGTGTGGAGGTATTGCGGGTTGGGTGACTGTGGGTGGTGATAGCTGGCTGTGTGGAGGTGTGGTGGGTTGGGTGAGTGTGGGGGGATGGCTGGCTGTGTGGAGGTATGATGGGTTGGGTGACTGTGGGTGGGGATGGCTGGCTGTGTGGAGGTGTGTTGGGTTGGGTTACTAGGTATGGGGATGGCTGTTGTGTCCTACATTTATCTGTCTTGGTACATTCATGGATGTGTGTAATTTGGGTCTGGACAGCTACTGGAATGGGGATGTGGACTGGGATGGGGAAGATGAATGATGTGGGTGGGAAGGCTGCAGTGGGGTTAATGCTGCCGTTGTTGAGGAAGCCAGAGTCTGAAAACATTCTAGTAGGGCACACATACTGTCACCTAATGCCACCACAGTGATGAAGGTACCTTAGTATCAAGCTGTCAATCCACAGGAGCAAAGAAGTCCCCTCTGTCTCTCCACAAGGAATGCTCATATGTACCTATGAATGTACCTAACCAAACTATTCCCCGTGGGGAGACAGAAGGAAGTAAATTTGGAAGACCATAGAAGTTAGGGGAAGGGTTCAGAAGAATCCCCACTCAGGACGACTCTGTTTTATTCCAGGTCAGGATACTGGTGTTTGGGTGTACAGATCCCCTATGAGAGAAGAAAAGAAAGAAAAAAGAGAAACCTTTATTAACAGCCCTAAGAATAAAAGGCATATGTCTGATGCAATATTCTTTGTGTTAAAAAAAAGCTATGCGCACGTACCATAAATAATCTCCCATCTCTCATGAGATAATAAGTAAAGAGAAAGAAGGACTCCTTATAAAGTTCTAGCAAATTCAAGTGTACCACTTTTCACCCCTAAAATCCAAAGGTGAATCCAAACTCTCACACTGGTTGTCATAACCAAACACGATGTCATCTTCGTCAGTGCACTTGTCAAAAGAAAAGAGTACGATACAAAACAAAATGAAATTAGCAGCTAGGACTATTCTCACCGCATACTCCTGATTTCCTACCGCAATGGTTCAGTACGGTGCCACTCGCTTTGCTCAAAGGATGAGGAAAAATGCTCTGATTCCTCCTCACGTAGTGTCTTCCTCCCAACCGGGAGCCTCGGAAACGATTCAGGACTGGAAGGTCAAATAAAAAAGGACAACAAAACACTAGACCACTTCTCACAGGAAAGGGAAGCGGCGCTTGACTCAGCATCCAGGCATTACAATACACACTGGGGCGTGGTCCTCCCAACAATACAGGAAATGTGAAACCAAGCAGCGAGTTCAAGAGCACGGATGCTATTTATTAGCAGCGCTCCTCCTCCGTAGCACATGATTCTTTGGAACAACGGTTTCATTAGATTTGAAATAAAAAATGAAAAATAGTGGAATCATCCTGTAGCAAGTATTTTCAGACACAAAGAATAGAAGTGTTCTTAGAGAATGGGGAAATTGTATATAAAACAAAGCCCTACACTATCTATGTGTATGAAATGGGGAGCACAGTGATCATGCACGATGCTTGGGACGTGACACATACCACTATGCATGCGACCCAGGTAGGCAGTCATCTGATCACGTTGGCTACCCAGACCCTTGATGGCAATCATGAGTGCAGTATGCCTGACAGAGATCTATTTCAGAAGGTCAATGGCCTACTCACCAAGGGCAGCTGGGGGCACACGGTCAGAGGTGCCTGGAGGTGTGGAGATGGCTCCCTTTTAAAGGAGCAGGCCTGGGAAACTGGTTGGGGAGCAGCAGGGAGGGCGGATATAGAATGGGGGTGGTGGGCAAAGGTGGATCTGCATCAGGCTGCATAGTAGCTGCTAACACCAGGGAGTGGCCACTGGAATCCAACTCAACAGATGTTGAATTGTCTCTGTCCACCGTGGCACTCCCATCACCCTCCTGGCCACTGGGTCCATCAGTGGCAGAATCCAGATGTGACCAACTTGTGCAAGCTGCATCACCAGGATCCTGGACCCTGCTCCTCCACTTGCCTGGCTTGTTGATGAAATGACAAGTTAACTAGGTTTTATGTAAAATAATGACACACATGTGGTTCAAAATTGTAGACACTGCAGAAGACTGCAAGCATGTTAAAATGTCATGAACCCTTACATGTTTATGGTTGTTTCAAATCCCAAGAGTATGAGTACAACATATGTTCATGATATGCATCATTACATGCCAACATAACAAAGGTAGATTTGAATCCTTTTTTTTTCATTTACAAATAAACTTGAGAACATACCTTGTTATTCAGTGTTAGATGGCAATGTCAGCGATATCTAGTCATGCCATCATGTCTTGGTAAGTCATTTGTCGAATATATACTCACTTCATCTTTTTAAGGTTAGCTCAAGAATTCAAAGTGAAAATGACATATATTGTGAGAGTTCACTCCCATTTCTAACATACCTCATTGAATTCTCACATTTACTCAGTTCTAAATGTCAACTAAAATATTCCACAAGTCATACACTTACAACAAAGATTCATTAACCCACAAGACCTACAAATGATGCTACACATGAGGTACATGTATATAGTACATCATGTGTAAAGTTGAAAATGTATTAGGTACCTGACCTTTTTGGCAAAACTGAGAATTGTGTAGCCATAAACGATATTGTGCTAAGGGACACCTCATGACACGGTTCAACTGACACCACAGTACAATGCTTGTGTAGGCCTTGACATGTGTACACATAATTGATGTAACATGGACACAATGTTCACTAGAGGATTTAAAGTGGTGTATCAACACTGCTCACATTTATTGTCTTTTTCATGTCATATACATGGGTTATGGCAGATGATCAGCATGGTACGTCACATTTGAGAATATACTGTCATACCTCTGACCATGTGTACGTCCTGCTCAGCATCATCATCATTTGAATTTCATTTGATACAATGTCTTCCTTTGCGTTTGTTAGACTTTACTGTAGAGTAAACCCTGACTTTGGATGTGGCCTACCATGTTTCTCCACATTATACACCCTTGTGCTTTACGCAATGCCTTCCAGTTCAATTAATCATATTCGGAAAATGAGCTGAAGATACAAACATGAAATTGCTCGGAGACACTTTTGGCCATGCTGACAGACATATATTTAGTTGTCTCATTACCCAAGCAGACAGACCCTTGTTAAGCATCCCCACTTATGCTGCTTGTAAATGACATCACCTCTGACGTACCAAAGGTATCATGTTGTATGTTGTCTTTGAAGTACATTACTCACCACCTCTCAACAGCCCATGTAGCTCCTGATGGGCCACTGCCAGGATAAGGTCCATCATGGGATTCATGGTCCCACGTGTGCCCCTACAACATGACGAGGACCGTCCAAGCTGGAACTGGGGGATGTTGTAACAACTCAGTTGTAGTTTCTCCTACCTTTTTCTTTAATGGATGCTGCAACAGGGAAGGACTACCAAGGACCGCACTTTCCAGGTGATGGCTTTCCAATTATAAACAAGTTGAATGAGAGGCAATATATGTACACACACAGTTCGTACAATGAGGAGCACATCAATAAAAGATTATTAACAGAAAGTCGTTTCTGGTCTTTTATTTTCAGATACTTGATATGCAATTGATGAGACCAGCCAACGCGTTTCACCCAAACATGGGCTTCTTCAGGGCATTAAGGTAGAAATATAGGGCAATCAGCAGTAACTGGAGCAAGAACAAGAAATAAATCCGTTCTACGTTGCATTGAGAAAATCTCGTGGTAGAGAACAGTATTGTTTTTAATCAAGATACCGTGTAAAAGTAATGTTCGTGAAATGAGTCAGTGCCGTGTCCGGAACGCGTCTTGTAACCAAGCCCTGAAGAAGCCCATGTTTGGGTGAAACGCGTTGGCTGGTCTCATCAATTGCATATCAAGTATCTGAAAATAAAAGACCAGAAACGACTTTCTGTTAATAATCTTTTATTGATGTGCTCCTCATTGTACGAACTGTGTGTGTACATATATTGCCTCTCATTCAACTTGTTTTTAAATTCATTTTTGTGGTCTACAAGTGGCAGATCATTTGAGGTGGGCAATATCTCTTTTTGTTTACATAAGTGACTAGTTCAGGAGGTGCAGTCTTTCTAGACCCAGCCGCTTTCAATTTTGTTTTTCGGCTTTCCAATTATGTAGCTTCGAATGGGCATACAACAGAGAGAGACAATGACTGGTCTGCCCCGACTTCATATGACAATTTCTCATACATGTGTAGGCAGTGTTCTGACCTGTCCCTGAGAAACTGCTGTGAATAATGATATCAAATGATATTGGTTATATCCATACACAGACACATTGAATACTCTTTTGACATTAGCACAACAAAATTTGGATTAACTGATAATTGCCCACTAGTTTGCCTCATGCGTGACAACTTTGTGCACTTTGACAAATGCATCCTGAAAATCATGCATGGTCTTGAGTAGGAAGTTGTTGGAATTCATTGAGCACCAAGCACCGAGCAAATCTTACCTGCTCCTCTGAAGAGCCTTAAAGCTTGGGTACAGGGGAAGCACCTCTTCCACCATGATTCCTAATTCCTCAGTAGTGAACGCAGGGGCCCTCACACCTGTCTGGCCTAGCACAGCGGGGATACACAGCAGCTGATGACGATGAGCTGTGTATGGCTGCAGTCTCCGCAGGCAATAGTGCATGTTTCCACATCTAAGCATAAATGTTGGCAGCATATGCGGTCATGCGCATATACTCGCACATTGATTGGCTTGCCGTGGTTACATTTCACAAAGCTAGCCTATGTAAGAGACCACCACGGGAGATTGTGTCAAATTCGCGAACTTCGACCGCCGAAGTTAGGGGCCTCCCTGAGACAATATCATTAGGTAGGACATGCGCCATCCTTGCGGTCGTGTCCTTCTCAAACCTTTTGTTGTCATATTTAAAACTGGGACTTCTTTAGGCAAATTGACCTGGACCACTGCTATACCTTGTGACCATGCAACTACGAGTTGTGTAATCATTGCACACAAATGTTGCCCATCGCTAGCAGGATGCAGTGTCCAGTATTGAAGTCCACCTCTGTCAGACGTCTGCTATTCCTTGTTTGAAAATGTTGAACACACTTAAGTCATTTAAATAAATCTTTCGTACTGTAGATATTTTGAGTGATATGGTGACAGGTATTGACTTGCCTTTGTGGAACATATGTGAAGTAGCCAAGTGATGTATGTAGAAATTGGGGTAATGGTATGAAGCATATGTTGTTTTACTTAATGTTGGTTTTATTTGTGTTAGCTGGAAATTCAGCATCCATGTGACACATTTGTACCTAATTTTCCTGCCTCAGTTGCACATGTTGCTTCTGTCTCTTACCTAGGTATCCAAGAAAGAGGAGACGCATGCATCCGGTTTATAGGCCTTTCCCTGATCTTCTAACCATGCAAGTTAGACATGTGATCCAGAACTACCGTGTAGATCGACAAATGATTTTGGATCTTACAGAGCACCTGAATCCAGACATTTCGCCAGAACTGGATAATCCTCTCAATATCAAGCAACTTGTCAAGGTGTTGGCTGCGCTAAATTTCTTTGCCACCGGAAAATTCCAATTCACTATTGCCACATCAGATGGAATGTCACAACCAAAGTTCAGTATGATACTCACAGAAGTCCTTCAAGCTCTATTGAAGCACATTGGCACATACAGACAGTTTCCAACGTGACGATTTAGCACATGTGAAGGGAGAATTCTTTGCACTTGGAAGTAATCGGATCCATAGATGGCACCCATATCAGCTTGGTTCCACCACACGACTGTGAGCAGGTGTATAGGAACAGAAAACACTATCATTCCATGAATGTGCAAGTGGTTTGCCTTGCGGATTTGTACATCACCCACATCTGTGCCACGTTTCCAGGATCTGCACATGATGCCTTTATACTATGGAACAGCAGCATTCCACACATGATGTCACAATTCAGACCAAAGAGGGCCTGGCTTGTGGGTAGGTGTAATGTATGGTTCCTTTTTAATGTGACATCTCTTGTACAGTGTTCCATAATCCTGTTGTCACATTGTGCGCTACTATCATTGTTAGCTGTAGGTGATTCAGCATCTGCAAAAATTCCATGGCTATTGATGCCGCTGAGGAATCCGACAACGCCAGGGGAAGTCTGCTACCAAGATGCCCATGGCAGGAAACATCAGCCACTGGAGCGGGCTTTTGGGCTCCTGAAAGACAGGTTCAGATGCCTTTATAAGAGTGGTGCAGCCCTCCTCTACTCACCCGGGAAGGTATGTCAGATCACCGTGGCCTGCTGTATCCTACACAACATTGCCCTAAGACACGAAGTACTTCTCATTGATGATGATGAGGATAGAGCAGGCCACTGAAACCCACCGGGTGAGGCATGCAAAATGGCTAGTGAAGACGATGACACTGAGGAAGATGAAGGAGATTATGTGAGACAGCACCTTATACAAAATTATTTCTCACAACAACAGGTATGTGTTAACGAGTGTGGATGCAAACATTGTAGCAGTGATGTGTAGATAAGGATGTGAAAGTCTCTTACGTTTAAGGCTAACCCGTTGCACATATCGCCATGAATTGCACAGACCTGGTTTTTTATCGTGTCTTGGAAATTGTAAAACTGCTTTTAAAACAGTTTTGAACTTGCAAAAGTATTTTTTAAAAATCGTTATTGGCACTCGCACTTTAATTCAGAGCCCAAGGTGAGCTGAATTACGCCGCATGTAAGAGCGGGTCACCGAGCACACGCCATCTTGGTTAGTGCTCTAGCTGTTGTAAAGGAGGAGGCTACCCTCCCTACATAAACCGATGCAAGCGCGAGCGCGGGGACATTAAGGCTAAACCGTTGCACATATCGCCATGAATTGAACAGACCTGGTTTTTTACCATGTCTTGGAAATTGTAAAACTGCTTTTAAAACTGTTTTGAACTTGCAAAAGTATTTTTTAAAAATCGTTATTTGCACTCGCACTTTGATTCAGAGCCCAAGGTGAGCTGGTGTACGCCGCATGTAAGAGTGGGTCACCGGGCACACGCCATCTTGGTTAGCGCTCAAGCTGTTGTAAAGGAGGAGGCTACCCTCCCTACATAAACCGATGCAAGCGTGAGCGCGGGGACATTAAGGCTAACCCGTTGCGCGTATCGCCATGAATTGCACAGACCTGGTTTTTTAGCGTGTCTTGGAAATTGTAAAACTGCTTTTAAAACAGTTTTGAACTTGCAAAAGTATTTTTTTTAAATCGTTTTGGCACTCGCACTTTGATTCAGAGCCCAAGGTGAGCTGGTGTACGCCGCATGTAAGAGCGGGTCACCGAGCACACGCCATCTTGGTTAGCGCTCTAGCTGTTGTAAAGGAGGAGGCTACCCTCCCTACATAAACCGATGCAAGTGCGCGCAGCGGTCGCGCTGATGGCGCGCCAAAGGCAAGCCCGTCTGCGCCCGTCCACGCACCGGCCGCACACAGCGCCAGCCATGCTGCTGGTGTGGGATCACACTCTACAGGGAGCACCCGCCATCGATACACAAGGGAACAGCTCCTGATGATAGGTGAGCAAAGGGGTGTTGCTCCTAATTATACCATACCGACGAAAGTGGGAACATTCCCTGAGAAAGTAGAAGTGAATAGCCTCAAATGTGGATTAATTAATGCTCAATCCCTGGTGAAACATCACCAGGAGATATATATCTTATTAGAGTTACTTAACCTGGATGCACTGTTTCTGACGGAAACATGGACACGCCTTGACTCAGATGTTGAACTGGGGCTGGCATGTCCACCAGGCTATAAAGTGTTTCATAAGCCATGGCCCAATGGAAGAGGAGGTGGAGTAGGAATCATTTTTAAGGACAGATGGAATTTTACTCCGACCGCCATTGATGAAGCCGAGGGCATTGAGCTTTTGGGGTTCTCCTTAAAGGATTTTAAGGGCACCTGCTTACTGGCATAGTATGCTATAGACCCCCTGGTCCAGTTAACCCTCAACAACAGACATTCATTGACATTCTTTATAATATGTCACTCACTCATTCTAGAATGATTATTCTGGGAGATTTAAATCTATGGGAAAACGGGAATTCAGGCCCGGCACTTAAAGACCTTCTTCAATCTTGCAAGAATTTAAACCTGCAACAATTGGTGACGGAACCGAGGCATCAGGGAGGCTATATTTTAGATTTAATCTTTTCAGAGAAAAACGTGGCAGAAGTGGAAGATATTCTACCTTTATGCTGGACTGACCACTTCCCTTATTACATTTTCAGTGTCCAACCCCAGAAGGAATAAAAACACTGCTGCCACGGGAGATAACCGTCAAGGCAGGGAATGGAACAAACTGCTAAAAATAACAAATCAATCCCCAGTATTCACTGATAAAGACGCTTTCGACGGAAGTAAATCAGTGGATGAAAAATATTTGAAATTCTGTGACCAGATTAGCAATACTCTTGATCAGATCATTCCAATGAAAAAATAAAAAAATAAGCATAAGTCGTCAGCCCCTTGGTATAATGAGGAGCTAAAAAATGTAAAGAAGGGCTGCAAACAAGCAGAAAGAAAGTGGAGAAAACGTTATGAGGAGGAGGATAAAATAGCCCTGTAGGTAACACTGGGTAACTATAAAGGGGAAATCGCTAAAGTGAAAGCTGAGTATTATGCCAATACCATCTTAGGGGCGTCTAACAATGCTAGAAGCATATTTAAAATAGTGAATGATCTCTCCAAACCCGACTGCATAAAAAATAAGATCATCGCGACTCAAGACCTATGTGATGGCTTAGCGATTTTCTTTGAGGAGAAGATTACTAAAATCATCGACGGTCTTGAAACAGACCAGGTGGATGAGACAGAAGGTGAAATCGAAGCGACCGAGGTGCTGCTACTAATTCAGAAGGAGGAGGGGGCAAGTGAGGACAAGTCAGCGACTTTAGATCACTTTGAGACTCCCACAGAGGAAGACTTTAACAGACTTGCTCTAAGTATTTCTTCAGGGTCCCCAATGGATCCTCTCCCACACAGGGTTTGGAAGGAGTTCAAGGAGGATCTCTTTCCACAGTTCCATCAGATTTGCTGCCAATCCCTGAGTAGTTGGGTAGTACCTGCGTGTTGGAAACAGGCAATTGTGACCCCCCTGTTAAAGAAAGACACAATTAATCCCCTGTGCCCAAATAATTACAAACCCATCTCTCTTCTACCCTACCCTGTGAAAATTCTAGAGCGCTTGGTCAAGTAAAACCCTTTCGCAATTTCTAGAAAAATCACAGGCTAGAAGATGTACAATTTGGCATTCGCCCAGGTCATGGAACTGAGACTGCATTAGTAACAGTCCTGGAGGAACTCAGAATCCAAGCAGACAGAGGACAATCAGTTATACTGATCCTACTGGATATGTCCGCCGCATTCGATACAGTCAATCATAAGATCCTTCTGAGGCGGCTTATGGAAATTGGGATAGAGGGCATGGCATTCAAATGGTTCCAGTCATACTTATCGAATAGACAACAAGCAATGGCCTTATCCCCCTTTCTATCTAAATATGGTACCATTCAGCATGGTGTCCCCCAAGGATCGGCAATTAGTCCGATTCTGTTTAACCTATATATGAGCCCGCTGATTCCAATTATTAAATCATATAAAATTATTCTGGTGAACTATGCTGATGATACGCAGCTCATTTTGTCATTGGAGGGGAATCAGTCAATACCACTCGATCGTTTTCACGAGTGTATGCAAAAAACTGCAAGATGGCTTAGAGATAAATTCCTTGCAGTTCAACTGAGAAAAAACAGAAATTCTGTATTGCATGGCTAAGAAAGTCCCTCTCCTGCTCCCGACCAACTTTTGGCCCATCCCTACAGATAAGCCACTAACATCCTCTGAGGCAGTATGCAATCTGGGGATGGTATTTGATGACAAGTTGAGCTTAGAAACCCAAGTGAACAAAACGGTTGGAATTTTTTTTTTCCTTATCAGAGCACTGCAGAAAATACTCCCAATGCTACCGACGACAGCTAAGGCACTTGTGGTGAGAAGTGTCATTCTGAGTCGGTTAGATTATTGTAATGCTCTGATACTGGGCGCCCCAAATTCCTTGAACAAGAAACTTCAAGGAATTCAGACAATTGCTGTGAAGCTAGCTCTAAAGAGACCACGCAGATCTTCTGCCTCTCTGTCCCTCAAAGAGCTTCATTGGCTCCCAATATCCCAGAGGATACAGTTTAAATCGCTCTGTATCGTTTTCAAGGCCTTGCATGGACTTGGGCCCACTCCACTGCAGAGAAAAGTTGTCTGGTATGCCCCAACCAGAAGCCTTCGATCCTCAGCAGCCAAGTTGGTTAGTACACCTAGATTCAGAACAACTAGGTTTGGAGGAAGAGCATTTAGCTCTGCAGCCGCTCGATTATGGAATGAACTTCCGCCCAATCTTAGACAAATAGAAGATTTTCTACATTTTAGGAAGAAGCGTAAAACTTGGCTCTTCCCAAGGATGTAATGTAGAGTAGCCATGCTTTATGAACATCTGTCTTCTTCATGGTAACATGTGCGAATAGGGGAACTAATGTAATTCCAGCGCCAGGATGCCCGTGGGGTGATAGTGCACTTTATAAGACTAAGGGGCACATGCATCAAAATTCGGTAAAGCGATTCCTTATTAGCGAAAAATAAGGATTCGCTAATAAGAAATCGCTATTTGGGATGCATGTACATATTCGGTAATAATTAGCGATTCGCTAGAAATCGCTAAATAAACCCGATTATACGATTGCGAATCGCAAAGTAAGAAAATCGCTAATCACCGAATTCGCTATTACCGATTTCGGTAATACCGAAATCGGTATTAGCGAATTCGGTAATAGCGAAATCGGTATTAGCGAATTCGCAAAAACGGGTCGCAGCAGGAGCAGGCTGATGACATCACAACCAGGAAGTCATCCAGGCCATGCATCATTCAGTGCCCTGAGGAGCTCAGAGGAGGAGGCAGAGGACTGAAGCTGAGCTGAGAGACTTCACCCTCACAATCCAGCTACACCACACCTAGCCAGGATGGACAACAATGCTGCAAAGAAAACTGCCACGCCCAGGAAGAGGAAGAGAAAGTTCTCAGAGAGGGAACTGGAACACCTGATAGAGGGGGTGAGCAGCAGCCATGACAAACTGTTTGGAAAGTTGTCCCTGAAGGTGCCAGAGGCTGAGAAGCGCAAAATATGGCTGCGCATTAAGGAGAAGGTAAATGCTGTGGGAGTCACACACCGCAGCATTGACGACCTAAAGAAAAGGTGGTACGACCTCAAAAAACGTGCCAAGGAGCGCATGGCAGAAAGGGTGAAGGAAGCAGCTGGCACAGGAGGGGGACCATCAAAAGTACCCGCCAACACAGCCCTGGAGGACCTCGTTGAGGGGACGATTGAGCCTGAGGCAGTCGTGGGAGTCACCCAAATGGACACTTCCGGCCCAGCAACCACACAACAAGGTAAGAAGCATGCCTGCGCAAATACGCTGCGAATTGTATACACATGCACATCCCCCAGGCAAATCACAGTGTGCTGGAAGAAGTCCATTACACATATACCCTCACATACGAACAGCATCATGGGAGTTGTAGTCATGTCAGCCAAGTGTGCATGGATAATCACCAATGCGCAAGAATAGACACCAGCAGTACATGTCCGACAGTTTGTTCAAATCTGTGATTTATAATGTGTAAAATAGGCAAAATGATAAACAGATAGAGGAACAAACTAAAATAACAATGCACTGTTTCACACACAGATGCATCTCCGGTGGACTCAGATGACAGTGAGCGCCTCATGATTTCAGAGACACCAGCAGAGACGGATGGAGAGACCCCGCTGGACCCTCAATCCCCACCACCACCACCACCACCACCACCACCAAAACGCAGGCCACATGTACCCGCACTGCAGGAAATGGAAACTGAGCCGACCCCAGCACCCCCAACAGTCCCTTGCCAGACACGTCTCCCTTCAGCAGCTCCAACACCAGCACGTGGACGGAGTCAGACAACTGCGCAGGTCCAGGAGCAGTATTGCGACAGAATCAGGAGAGGCTCCGAATGTCTATGCTGGTGTTGAGTCGCAGATGCTACGTGTTCAGCGCCTGCAGGGGAGACATATGGGCACAATGAACCTGCATATCTCCAAGCTTGCCAAAAACATGTGCACAATGTCAGACTGTCTGCGTCACCTAACCACAGTTGTTGCAGAGGGGAATCAGGAAATGAACAAGAGCCTACAGGAGCTCACCCGCGCTGTCATAGCAGGACAACGCACTAAGCGCAGGAGGCATCGGCAGGGCTTGCTTCGTCTCACTGCGAATACTAGGGCCATCACCAAGCTCTGCAACAGCACTGCTGTCTTGTCACGCCGCTCCGTGTCACTGCAGATTGACCTAGGACATTTCTGCGGGGATGTTGCTAAGGCCTTAGGCCAAGTGACCACTGCTGTGGAACAACTACAGACTGGGACAGTGAGTGCTAGCAACTTGGAGGGGAGGAGGGTAGTGAGGAGGCATCGAGCATGAGTAGCGTATCCGTGCCGGAGCCCACTAGCAGGAGGCGCAGTTCGCGCAGCTCAACAGCCACAGGCACACATCAGGGTGATGTCGAGGAGCCAGGCGACAGGAGGCTGGGGGTACGTGGCAAGAGGCGCTAGACATGCATTCCTGCCTCTTTGTCCATGGTGGGGTACCCATGTTCCACTTAGATATTGGGATTGTACTCCCGTGCTGTTAACGATTACTTTTCATTTCATCAACCTATGCAATCACTGTTATGTTTCAGAAACATGAATATTTACTTTGACCTGTGCCTATGTGAATAAAACATTAGCATCCAAAGACATTTTGTGATGGCTCATTCTTACCAGGCTCAGAAGTGATGTTGTGTGATGTATGTCCGCCTCCTCTGACCCTCAGCTGTGTTTGGCACATGTGACTGTCGGTGTTGTGCGGGTGGTTGGTTATCCCGGCCGTTGGCATTTCTGTCCATCACAATGGGGATCCCCCTTCGGGTTGCAATGTTGTGCAGCATGGCACATACTGCTACAATCCTGCAGCAGGTCTCGGGGTCATATTACAATGCACCACCAGTCTTATGTAGGATCCGGAAGCGACTCTTCAGGATCCCAAACGTTCTCTCAATCACATTTCTGGTGCTGATATGTGCCGCGTTGTAGCGCCGTTCCTGTGGTGTTGCTGGGTTGAGGTGGGGTGTCAGGATATACTCCCGCAAGGCATATGCGCTGTCACCTACAGGGTGGGAAGCAAAGGATTAGCCGCAGTAATGCAATTACATATGGGATCATGATGTAAAAAATAGGAATATGTATGTACCGAGTAGGTGTCCCTCTCCAAATTCACCGTTGAGCAGACGCCTGTGGATGCCACTGTGCCGGAATATATAGGAGTCGTGTGTGCTCCCCGGAAATTGTGCCACTATGTCCGTAATTATGTGCTTGGCATTGCACACGACCTGTACGTTGATAGAGTGATAGGACTTCCGGTTGCGGAAGATGTACTCGTTGGCTGAGGGGGACAGATGGGGACATGTGTGCAGTCAATGCATCCTATGACATGGGGAATTGTGCCAACTGGTAGAACTCCAGTTTGGTCTGGTTCAACTGCTGTGGGGTTGTGGGGAAGGTGATGTGGGTATGGATCATTGTCAGCATGGCATCAATGAATCGACGGAAGAAGCGTGAAAGTGCGCTTTGTGAGACGCCTCCGGCCACCGCTACGACCCCTGGAAACTACCGGACGCCAGTAGGTGAAGGCTGCATAGGACTTGGACGTGCACAGGAATGGCATTTGTCCTACGGGTCTGGTGCTGCAGTAGTGGTTCCAGGTCAGCAATTAGGCGCATTATCATGGCACGATCCAGACGATACTTGTCATGTACTTCCTCCTCATTTTGGCCAAGCAATGTAATGCGCACTCTGAATACCCTCTCCTGGATCCTCCTCCTGCGCTGTGCTGCTGCATTAAGTCTCCTCCTCCTTGCAAGCACGTAGAGGGCTGCCATTTTGGAAACCTTACGGGGTCTCCAGTGCCATTTTGAAGGGTTTCAGATAGTTTACACCTGTGTTTGAATTTTTTTTTTTTTTTGTCTGTTTCATCAGATTTACCTCCTGTTTGAGATTCCCCTTATTCTGCTCATGCTAAATAGCGAATTTGGGGATATTCGTTAATAGCGATTTTTGATGCATACCTTTGCGATTCTTTAATTGCGACTCGCTATTTGCGTGCGCAATTGATGTATTCGCTATTTGCGAATCGCAAATGTGCGAATCGGTAAATTAGCGGGGCATTTTTTGCGAATGGGTAGTTTTTTCGCTATTGGGGTTGATGCATTGCACTTGCGGGTTTTGCGCTCGCTAACGGCCTATTTTAACGAATCGCTAATTTAGCGAGTGGTATTTTGCTTGATGCATGGGCCAGTATATATCATAACATAACATAAAAGTCAAGTGTCCAATGATTGCGACAATGTATAGTCTGGGACAGATGATATGGGCCGAATAGGATGATTGATTGTGCCACATGTGTATAACACTCCTGTAGTGACCAATGTGAAGTCGTGAAGTGTTAATTGGTGTTTTGTAAAAAATCAGTATGTAGGTTAATAGCATCTGTGTTGTTGTGTTACTGGTGTCTACACAACATTTTCTTCACTAAGTCCTTTCTGAGTCATGACTTCAGTGTGTATGTGCTGCAGTTCTGATGTACGAAGTGTACAGGAGAGATTCCTATAGGAACTTTGTATTGGGGGTGGCCTGTAGAGACCCACAAGGAAGGCACTTTGCACAACCAATGGATGTTTTATTCCTGACTTTTAAGGTACATTTCTTTATGATGCGTTGGTTGCACAAGCTAATGTGTATGATATGTGACATTACCATTGTGGGGATTGTGACCAAAGCAAGGTATTATGCTACTCTGATGTGTGCCACTGCAGGGTTTGGTTCCTGCATGTAGTAACTGCTGGGTTGAGATATGGAGTTTGGGGTGAATGTGTGATGCCGCTGAACTGGCTTTGGCACCCTACACCTAATTCTGGACAATTTGGGTTGATTCTGGCCAGGATATTTCGCCCCCTGCGCTCAGCTCCACCTTGAGTGTCTCCGCCCCCAGCGGCCACCACCGACCGCAGTTCGAGGCCCGGTGCCCCGCTCCACTCCAGTCTCGTCTTCAGCCTGCTCGCTCCTCTTGGATTTTCCTTTTGCCTTTCTGACAACTCTGTTCCTGCCCTTTCTTTCTCCTTCTTTGTTATTTAATTCCTTTTCCCTTTAGTGTCATTCCTTTTTACTCCTTTCCCCTTATAACTTTTGCCCCCCCTCCCCTTTGCGCCACTGCTACCCCGTGGCCCCTCCCCCTCCTGTGTGTTCCCAATCATGCTCCTGCCTCCCAGCTGACCCGCCCCCCATCCTCCCTAATGGAGGCTGCTTCGCGCTAAGGCAAGCAAGACCCCTGACCTTCTGGCCAGGATATTGCTCTCCCTGCGAGCAGCTCCACCTTGAGTGTCTCTGCCCCCAGCGCCCACCGCCGACTGCAGTTCAATGCCTGGTGCCCCGCTCCGGTCTTGTCTTCAGCCTGCTCGCTCCTCTTGGATTTTCCTTTTGCCTTTCTGCTTTCTGCCCACTCTGTTCCTGCCCTTTCTTTCTCCTTCTTTGTTATTTAATTCCTTTTCCCTTTAGTGTTATTACTTTTTTCTCCTTTCCCCTTATATCTTTTGCCTCCCTCCCCTTTGTGCCGCTGCTGCCCCTGCGGCCCCTATCCCTCCCACTTGTTCCTGATCCTGCTCCCGCCTCCCAGCTGACCCGCCCTCACCCCAACCCCTACTTAATGGCAGCCGCTGTGCGGCTGTGCAGTGGGCAAGCGCAACATGCGTACCGGTGGGCCAAAGGTCACCAAAGGCAAGCCCGTTTCCGTCAATGATACAGTCCGTTGGACCTCCACGCACTCAACACCGGCCAGGACAACTGCAAGATATCTTCACCTATCAACACCCACGGACCCTTCACCCACTGACACTGCCACCACACCTTCTCATTCGCCGAGACCCAGGGCCCACCCCCACCCTCCAGCACAACTCCAGTGCACTCCAAACCCTACAATGCATCCTCCTCAATGTCTGCTCCCTCCACAGACACGCCGCAGAAATCTGGGACCTTCTCGACAGCACCAACCCTGACATTACCTTCCTTACCGAAACCTGGGCGCACACCGCCTCAGGACCAGACATCGCGATTGCCATCCCCGCAGGATAGAAAGTCATTCGGAAGGAGCGCCTTAACCGCTCCAGAGGTGGCATCGCCATTGCTCACAAGTCAAACCTCCGACTGAGCACCCACACTGACGGGCCCACAGACCTGATGGAACATCTGCACTTCAAGCCAACCCGACCACCACCCTCGGAGGTACCCTCATCTACAGGCCCCCCGGAAACAGCGTACCTTAATCCGCCTCCATCACCGACATCATTGCCACACAACCCATCTCCTCCACCGACAACACCTTGCTGGGAGACATCAACTTCCACCTCAACAACCTCCAAGACCCCAACTCCACCTCCCTCCTGGACAACCTCCTCAACATCGGACTCAAACAGATCGTACCAGAGCCCACGCACTGAGCAGGACACACCCTTGACCCCATCTTCACAGAAGGAAACTCCAGCATCTTCAGTCACACCTCCGAACTCCCATGGATGGACCACTGATGCGTGCATTTCACCTTCACAACAAACATCACGCGCAAATGCCCACAACAGCTTCAGCACAGAAATTGGAACAAGATCACCGACGACCAGCTCACAACCTCACTCAATAGCCCCGCTCCCACCACCTCAGATAGACGACCCAAACACCGCCGCCCGTACCCTACACACCTGGATCACCGACTGCACCAATACCATCGCCCTCTCAGGAAAAACTCCAACCCACATGCCAAGAGAGCCAGCTGGTTCTCCACCGAACTCCAAAAATCCAGATGAACCTGCTGACACCTCGAAAAATGATGGAGGACCTCTAAAACCACAACAGACCTCGACAACTTCAAAGCAGCCACCTCCGCCCACCACAAGCTCATCAAACACTCAAGGAAGAAAGCAATCCAGGACAGAATCACCACCCACGGACACAACTGATAGGAACTCTTCAGCATCATCAAAGAGTTTGCCCAACCCAACAGTGAGACAACCGACATCCCCCCCTCCCAGGACCTCTGCGACAGACTCAGTGCCTTCTTCCACCACAAAATCAAAACCATCTATGACAACTTCAACGACGGCATCCCTCGCGAGGACTCCACACCCACCGCCCCCTGCACCACACAGCTGCCATTGGACAGATGGACCGCCCTAGGCATCAAAGACACCCTAAAGACTATGAAGACCACCCACTCCGGGGCCCCCATGGATCCCTGCCCCCACCACTTCTACCACAGAGCACAGACATCATCTCCCCCGAGTTTTGGCGTATCATCCACCTCTCCTTCGAGACTGCCTCCTTCCCCACTGACCTCAAGAACTTCAGACCGATCTCCCTACTCCTGTACCCGGCAAAAGTCATTGAAAAAGCCATCAACAGCCAACTCGCCTCCTTCATAGAAGAAAACAACATCCTCGACTCCTCCCAATCAGGTTTCATGAAGGATCACAGCACCGAAACAGCCCTTCTCTCTTCGACAGATGACATCCGCTCCCTTCTTGACAGAGGAGAGACTGGGGCCCTCATCCTCCTGTACCTCACTGCAGCCTTTGACACATCTCAAACTGCACCCTAGCCCGCAGACTCCCCGATGCAGGAATCCAGAACAAAGCCCTCGACTGGATCCACTCATTCCTCCCTGGCAGAACACAGTGAGTCAGACTCCCTCCCTTCCTCTCAGATCCCAGATCTACCACCTGCGGAGTCACCCAAGGATCCTCCATCAGCCCCATCTTGTTCAACATATACATGGCCAAACTCGCATCCATCTTTAGAACACATGGACTCAACATCGTATCATACGCAGACGACACCCAACTCCTCCTCTCCCTATCCAAGGAACCCAGCATCTCCAAACACAACTTAAAAAAATTAATGGAAGCAGTCGCCAGGTGGATCAAGAACAGCTGCCTACAACTAAACACATACAAAACCGAAGTACTCATCATAGGCCCACACCCCAACGCCTGGAACGACATCTGGGGGCCCCCCGCCCTCGGGATCCCACACACCCCCACTGACCACGCACGCAACCTCGGAATAATCCTGGACTCCGAACTCGAAATGGACTGCAAAAATCAATGCTGTCACCTACTTCTGCTTCCACACCCTCCACCTCCTACATAAGACCTTCAAGTGGATTCCCCTCAAACACAGGAAAACAGCCAACCATGCCCTCATCAGCAACAGACTGGACTACGGCAATAAACTCTACGCCGGGATCAACAAGAAAGTCACCCTGAAAACTCCAGAACATCCAGAGCGCCTCCACCAGACTAGTCCTCAACCTACCGCGCTGCTGCCACATCACTCAACACCTGCGGACACGACACTGGCTCCCCATCGAGAAAAGAATCAACTTCAAACTTCTCACCCACGCCCACAAGGCCCTCCACAATGCCGGACCTGCCTACTTGAATCACCGCCTCTCGTTCCACGCACCCCAAAGATCCCTCCACTCAGTCCAGCTCTACGTGGCTACAATACCACGCATCAAGAAGACCAGAATAGGAGGTTGCTCCTCCCTTCTCACGGCCAAGACATGGAACACCCTTCCTCTCCACCTCCGACAGACACCAACTCTCGACAACTTTCTGAAGGACCTCAAGACCTGGCTCTTCGACGAATCACCCTAAACTCCCAGGAGCTGCACGCCCCTCTCCCACCCCCCAGTGCCTTGAGACCCTTCCGGGTGAGTAGTTGCGCTTTACAAACTCCTTATTGATTGATTTGAACCTGCTTAGAGAAGGATGTAGGAGATGTGTAGATTTCCAACATTTGTTTTATAGTGACAACAAGCTATGTTTCTGCAACACTGCCTGACTGAGTAAAGGTTACTTTTTTTCTACTTCTCACACCATCCCGGAGTCTGAATTCACTGTTGCTCTTACATTTGTACGAGGCCAGTCACCTTAGTGAATATCATGAATTAGCATAGTTTAGTATGCAATCAACCCTTCATCTTGATTACGCTGGCATCGTTAGGGCGGCATTGTATCTTAATGTGGATATGTACATATCATACCACTCCCACATGAGCTGTTGTAAAACAAGGATTGGCAACATGTTGAAGTGATGGATATTTATTTTATTCAAGAAGTATAGGAATAGGTGTCATGAACAGTGTCTGAGAGTAAATTGGGGTATTTGTAATCCAACTAAAATGTGCTGAAGACAACTTTCATGGTGAATGAAATCATTGGAGTAGAGTCCATTTTCCATTTGCAATACTTACTCCTCACATCAGTGCCAGGAGTAGTGTTCAAGAACAGTCAACAAAGTGGAGGTGTTGTAAGCACACAGACAGACATCATGGTCAAGGTGGAACACTGGTGGGCCTTGGGGTTTTGGAAATCTTCCCTCCTTGGTTTTTGGGTAGACATCTCCTCTCGCTGACTTGGCTGGGATCTGGAGCTGAATCTTATTGGTGTGCAGGACTGTCCACCTCAGATGGGCCATCACATCCTCCAGCTGCTGCTGATGTTGAAGGCTGTAATGTACTTGGACCAGAGGGTGTGGTTGTTGAGGGTGTGAAAGGCCTGCTGAGGTTGGTATTGATGTCCTGCATGACACTGACCAGAAAGGCCACCTCTGTGCGCAACCCAGAGATATCTTGCTAATGACCTCCAGCCTCTGGTCGCTGGACTGGTGCAGCTCAGTTATTTCCCTCAGGACAGACTCTACCTGGCCCAACGCACCATGGCAGTCCTGGCACGCAATCATTTGGCAGTCAAAGCAAAAATTGATCTCTCAACTAAGGGAAGGTGTGCATTCGCTACTTCTACATTTGCAGTCCTGGTAGAAACCCATGACTTGTGCGAGGGGAGCCTCGGCATTCAGATCCTCAGTGGGCTCAGCTGGGCGTACCACATGTCTCCTTCCACCACGTCTGGCACCACAGGCTGTTGCCCTAGCACAAGACTGCCTACTGCCACTAGGTCCAGCCTCTTCTGTGTCTGTGATGGTGTTCACCACTTGAGGACGCGGAATAGGTCGACAAGGTATTGGCCCCACTGTACTAGGTGTGGTTTGTGATGCAACAGCTGTGGTGGTTGGAGGTGTGGGCCCAGTGACACCAACTGAGTCCGTCTGCTCCACAGGCTGGGTGTCAGTCTCCTCAGTGGCCTTAAATGGGATGGGCACAATTCTCCTTCCAGCATGTCTAGCTACACTTGCACAGGACTGGCTACTGCCACTCAGTCCTGCCTCCTCAGTGTCGGTGTTGATGTTACCCACCTGAGGAGGTGGGACATGGGAAGTTAAGTATGGGTCAGCCTGTGCTAGGGGCACTGGTTTTGGATGTTGTTGTACCAAATGTAGTCGTTGGAGGTGTGTACTCAATGAGAACAACTGAGTCTGTCTGACTGAGCTGCCCAGAAGTGCCAGGAGTGTTGTCATTGTCCACGTCTATGAAGTCAGGCTTATCACTGAGGGCTCTTTGGGAATCTTCAGGTTCTGTGGTTTGACTCTGCTCCCTGGCCTTACTCTGATGTGCAGCAGGGGTAGGCTCATCTGTGAAAAGATAACACAACTGTTCAGACTAAATGTAATTGGTATCTGAGGGTGGACATATACTAGCTACAGCTTTGATGTGTGAAGTTACAAGATCTTATTGTCACAGCTGATTTCACAAACATTTGTGGGACCTATGCAACATAGTGTCAGTCTTCATTACATTGACTTTAGTGAGTTATGCTAAAATCTATTTTCACTATGAAAAGGCAGGTCACTTTCTGAAATGATGGCACCCACTTAATGATTTTGACTCATGTCAAACATGACTCAATGGTTATTACAGACATGCAATATTTTTTAAGGTGAGTACTTATTTTTTTATGTGTGATTTCTTTTGGAACAACTGGTCTCTCATTTATTGTACAACAAACAAATGTCCTGATCTGTGTAATTTTTCCATGGTGAGGTATTGTTATAGTGACGTAATAGTGTTAACTTAGAATCTGATATCATTGTAGTGATTTCTGATGTTTTGATCATCAGTGAAGTAAAAGACAACAGGAGTATAACCCGTAGACCAGGTTGAGAACCGGGTGGGTAAGTAAAAACTAACAACAATGTCTCAACTGGATTCAATGAGGGAGGCAAATACATCAGCATGTAAACAACATTGCAAAGGAAAGAAAGGGAGACTCCTGGTTGTTTGTATAAAGGTGCTCATGGCATCATATATTCAGAATACACAGTTTATCATAGCAGATTCAACAGCACTCGAAACCCAATTTAGTTCCATCCTTGCGCCCCGCCGGCCACTGGTCCTTCCTTTTACTTTTTTCTCTCCTCCTTTCAACAGCACTTCTTAAAAATTGGGCAATCCGGTCCTGATGATGGTCCTGAATGAATAGGACCGAAACGCCGTCGACTTCTCTCTCAGCGCAACTCACGGCGCATTTCTTGCTTTGGTTCTTCCAAAATTTCAAATTTTGAACAGTCATTTTATATAATTAATTGTTTTGAACCCTTGATCACTGTATATAGCTTCTTTGTCACCTTGTCACTTTGCGCCACCCGCTGTGTTCTGCACTAGTCACTTGCGCCGTTTATTCTCTTGCCACGAGCACAACGTGCACTTTGCCACTTTGATTGCCACCATCATTTATGTTTCGAGTGCTGTTGAATCTGCTATGATAAACTGGGTATTCTGAATATATGATGCCATGAGCACCTTTATACAAACAACCAGGAGTCTCCCTTTCTTTCCTTTGCAATGTTGTTTACATGCTGATGTATTTGCCTCCCTCATTGAATCCAGTTGAGACATTGTTGTTAGTTTTTACTTGATCATCAGTGAGGCACACTATAGGATTTATAAGTTAACAGCTTCATGGCTCCAGGACACACATAGGTCACACATTTGCATGCTGACATTCCTCTCTGTTCATCAGCTCAAGTACAAAGATTGATGATTCAGTATTTGCTTGGCATGATGATGTTTGCCATTAGCAATGTTGACCAATGCTAACGTGACACGATCGTGCATAGTAACAGGTAAAGTAGTTCATATGTAAGTTCACACCGTGGTGTATAGCATATGTGGTGTACTGCACTACATTTTGGATAATAAAAAACAGACATCGTACACATTGCAGAGTGTGTACTTGTAATTTTGCTCATTTAGCAAAATGTTTTGGAGAATGTGGTACACATGCTTAAACAAAATCCCCTGTTGTAAATGAGTTGACTTATGATAGGTCCAACCATGGAAAGGTATTTTTAGGTATGTCTGTATAAAAGTGATTTTGTGTAGCAGGAACTCATCCACATGGTAAGTGAATTTTTAACATTGTTGGGATGCACAACACAAAATTAAATGTGGTTACTTGCCTGGCATCTTTTTTCACACATATCAGGCAGATGGAGTTTGTCATATGTTATAGAAGCCTGTCATATGTTGTTTGCATCCTATTGACAATCAATAGTTTTCTTTGTCATGTATCTGAATATGTGCCAAATGAATTTTGATTAGCTAACCCTGCTGACAAGTCACAGACTCAATATCATACATCTTTGGGTCAGACTGATATCTACAGTAGTGGTTTTTGTAATGACATACAACATCCCGTTCTTTGGCATGTAACATATACATGTTCCATGCTCAGCATTGTGACATTTGGGGGTTTTGAAGTACATGTAGCAGACAGTCAGTTTGCTGTGTAGTTGCCACACAGTGTCTTTTGTAAGCCAAAATCAGGTTATTTAGATTTCTAGAATGCATGACATATGGACCAGTGTGTCTGTATCCTTATGATGATCCTAGGTTGACTAACACAGAATTTTACCTTCACCCTACCTGTTACGTTAGTAATGAACTAAGGTATTATTTGGACACTGTTGTATTTGTAGATTAACTACTGTCATCTGTTTGTTGATATGTTCGGAGTTACCAGGCTAGCAATTATTGTGGACCTTGTTTCTCATTTACTGATCAAACGTTGCAGCACAACGCTACTTTAACATCTATTTCATGCTCTTCCAATGGCTGAGGTCGGTCAGCTTTGTATTCCACAAATATATTTGGTATGCGATTGCGAAAGGCCTCGGTCTTGATGCTGACTCAGCTCATATGATGTTCAAACATCATTGCCTCCTCCACATGGGGGGTTAGGGAGTTTGTCGTGGCCTTCCATTCCTACTTGGAAAATACATTTACATTAAGCTAAGAGGTCTGAGTGCATGAATGCTTAAGCATGATGCAGCTTTCAGATCTGGTTGCTTGACCTTCGTGAGACAGGTGTCGTGAATGTGTAGTGAAACACAGTCATTGTTGTACAAAGTCATACTTTATGAAGTCTGTAGATAAGGAACATCAGTGGTCATACTTCATAGACCTAATGAATATGCTTATTTTACATATGTTATCAGTTCCGGCTATGACTGATACTTATGTATAAGCCTGGGCGTAGTTCGCGAAGTACCGCTACGCGAAGCCACGCAAAGCTACGCAAAGCTACGCAAAGTGCAGTTCGCACTACGCGAGCTACGCGTAGCACTACGCGAACTGCGTAGTGCACTGTTCGCAATGATTGCACAGTGCCGGATGCTTGTCCGCACTGTGCAATCATTGAAAACGGCATCTTGCACAGTGCGAGCTGTCTTTTACTGCCGCTCGAGTAGATTTTTACTCGAGCGGCAGCTTTCTCAACGCGGACTGGTAGTTTCTCATCGCGAGCGGTCGCGAGCATATGCGACCACTCGCAATGAGAAACCTGACCTCCCGCGTTGAGAATCTCGCCGGGATGTTTATTTTCCACGCTCGCGATCGGCAACTTGATGTTGCTGATCGCGAACGAGGAAAAAGTCTCGCCAGGATGTCATTTTGCTTGCTCGCGGTCGCCAACTTGACGTTGAGGACCGCGAGCAAGCAAAAAATGACCGCTGCACTACGCTACGGGTGTTTGCACTGTGCTACGTGCAATTTGCGTTGTGCGAAGTAGCGCAAACTTCGCAAACTACGTGAGCGTAGCGTAGTGCTTTGCCCAGGGTTACTTATGTACTGTGCTTGTGTTGGCTCAGAGTTTCATTAATTTGAGAGTCAACTGTGTGTTTGGTCAATCCACGTTGTGGCTGTTCCTAAATAAGGGTATCCTGTTCATATTCCAACTGTTCAACAATGGATGCACTGTCTATGGGCTACCTTGAGGAACAGGTGCTTTAATTGTGTCATGACAGGATTCTGCAGATATTCAGCATCATGGTTTTGAGAGAACTGGAGCATCATTGGTCCCTGATATTTCTAATGGTCTGGTTTGGATCCATGCAGCCCTTGTTCCACTGTCTATGATGTCCCTTTCAGTGGGCATTGCATCTTCCCTTATGCTCACCTACCTCGAGTGCCCAGGACTTGGTGCTGCTGATGAGTCCATTACTGACACATTATTTAATTTGTCATTCTGGCTTGCAATTGCTCCATCATGCGAGGTTGGAGCCACTGGTGTTACCTGAAGAACATGCATCGACACACAGCAGCCTGATTGGATGGTCGACTGACATGGTTGAAGGTCACTTGTCACCTATCCCAGGATTGGGTGGAGATCAGGATCATGTCTGTAATTTGAAGTTCATACTATGGGCAGTGGAATTTCTTATGGCATCAGAATCTGATTCAGGATTGCAGTCTCTAGCACTTCTAGTCGCTTATGGATCAATGGAATTTTAATGAAGTCTGGGATTACACCATATACTTGGCATTGATTTACTTTCATAGTCAAAATGGTTGTAGAAGTATGTTGGAAATCATTTGGTGCAAGTACATTGACTGATGTTTTGGCAAACAGTTCAGATTCTCTAGACAATTTGTCACTGTTCCTTAATCATTGTTCCGTTGACTGATTTGTATACCTATCTGTCTGCAGTTCTTTGTTGTGTTGTGCACTTTGAGCCACATTATTTTGGATGCTTATTGACTGTCAAGTCACTGCACTATGTAGTTGTAGAGTTCTTTCGAGATTTACCAGGCAATTGGTGTGCACATGTTCTGAGATGTCACCATTGTTCCATGTTCGACATATTGCTGAGGCACTACCACCTTTGATTGTATCTGTGATTCCAGAGTGTTTTGGCCATCCACAGAGATTTGATGTTACAATTGCCAATATTGTATGTAGCTCTCATTCCTTGGTGAAAAAGTGTAGATGACAGACATTCTGACATATGTGTGATGTTTGAGTTTTGTCTATGCATGCAGGGATATGGAGTCTGTTAGTGACTCTGGATATATATGTCTCTCCATTTCCATGCATGCTTTGCTTCTGTAAGAGGGGTTGGTAGAAGGATCATCTGCATAATACACTGACAGACCTGTTTTAATCTAATTTGCAGAAATGTAGACACCTTATCATTTATCCTATTTTATTGTTGATTGCCACAAACACTGTGTTTGAATATCATCAAATTGGACACATTCACACAAGTTTCTGGTTGTTTTTTATGAGGTTTTTGGTGTGAAGTATGCTGCAAACATTCAAAGTGTGTGTCTTCTTAACTATGTCCCAGGGTGTATTGAGGGAGTAGTGTTGTTGTGTGGCAAATAACAGCCTCTTTAGGTGATGTTCAGGGACATGTTGGATTGTCTAGCTTTCGTAATCATGAACCACACATCTCAAGCAGGATATCTCGGACATGACTAGAACTCGTAGGAGGCCATTTCACTCCCACATAAAATAAGGGCTGTTGCAGGAACACTCCTCAGGAACATATTGATGTTTGGAACCACAGGATGCTACTGCTACAGGTGCGATTTCTGTGGTTCTGAGCCTCAATATGTTCATGTGCAGTGTCCCAGGAACAGCCCTTATTTTATGTAGAATTATTATGCTCTACTGGAATGTATGTTAGATTGCATTTTCTATACTGTTACTCTAACTTTATGTACAGTTGTGACTATTGTTGTCGAGATGCAATCATTGATAAGTATTACAGACTCCATTTGCATATCTGGCTGGGCATTAAATTCTCTGTATTGCCCTTAGGTTTCCCTTAGACATTTGTATACAACAGTTTTAGTACTGCATATTCTAAGGGTCGATAGAGGAATGGATAGGCAGGGCTGTCTTGTTAAAAGATACATTCATATGTAGTCAGCACATTTGTATTGTGGTGACTTATAAGTGTCGATCCCGCAAGGTATTCCATTCATGCTCTCAGTGTGGAAGAGTTTCAAAACCTTCTCCTCCCAGGGCTGTTGTTGTAGTGGTGGGCTAGTTGGTATATTTATTCTAGATGCAGGACCTGAGGTCGTTCCACCTATTATGGATATCTACCTGTGTGTGGAGGGTGTTGTCGACACCGCTCACTTTGTTGACTATCCTGGTCCACATCTCCTGTTTACGTGTGTGAAGAGTAGTCAGGACTTGGGTAACGAAAATCTGGGGTTCTACTTGGATGATTTCATCCACCATGAAAGTGAGCTGCTGTGTGCTGAATGTAGGTTTTTTGGGAGGCATTGTGTAATAAACAATTGAAATGTAAACGAAGAAAGGGGTGATATAATGTAGGGGT
Organism: Calotriton arnoldi; assembly: GCA_963921515.1. Lineage (NCBI taxonomy): Eukaryota > Metazoa > Chordata > Amphibia > Caudata > Salamandridae > Calotriton > Calotriton arnoldi. The sequence continues at coordinate 779,997 of CAWUFW010008346.1, forward strand.
GTAGCGTGCAGGAATGGGGACAAGAAAGTGACACACGTAGTTTGTGGGTGATGCTAAATGGGTCTTCAAGGCTTTGCTAATGGTGATGAGGTCAATGGAAAATAATGGCATTTCGGTAGTCTTTGAAAGGGATTGTGGCCTGAATTTTGAAGCTGTTTTATGGGCTGGTCAGAACACGTGTCAATTTGTAACGTTGCTTCATATGGATAAGGTTTTTTAATCAGCCAATATACATTGGTTTTTTAAATTTTAAATTGTGTTCTGATTTTTTGCTTATAACATAGACCACCTATTGGTCTGCACCACTACCGGATGATGCTTTATTGTACTCATAATACGCTCGGAGTTGGACTTGCAGCACAGGCTGTGCCCGGCGGTGAACAAATGGTGTGTTTCTCAACTGCGTGGCAGGCGCAAGACCACTGGCTGAACTGCTGAGCCGGCGGTGGCAGATCTTCATGCGAACCTCGTAATGCAGCGGATGGCCTTGCACCAGCATGGTGGTGGCGCGGTGCAGGCACAGGTGGTTTTGCACCATTCGGATGCCTAATTCAGGCCCTATATCAAAATACTAAAAGTCCAGAATAGCTAGAAACCATAGCAAAATCCATACTCTAAATCTAACTTATGACCAATATTAATTTAACAAACTAAACAAAACACACCAACCTAATTTTGATACATTTTTTTAATCAAAAAATATTAATGTTATGTCCCAAAAATATTTAGGGGCCTATCACGATGGAGGTCGGAAAACCTCTGATCGAACCTCCATCGTCGGTTTTAATTCTGACCGGCTGATTATGTATCAGCCGGTCGGAATTTAAACCAGCTGGTAATTCCGGCTAGCTTCCGACGTAGAGACGTACAATTCTACTCCGTACGGCTCGGTCATTCTGAATGCCGTCAGGTTTGGATTGGGGTATTTCTAACACCTAACCCGCATCGTACTCGTTGGTCGGAAACCTTTCCCATTCGGGTCCCGATTGCGATGCGGTTAGGAAGGCCTCCGAACGGCATTTGCTCTGTCCGAATTGGATTGGGAACATGTCTTTCCCATCCGAATAGGAAAGGTTTCCGACCAACCGAGTATGATGTGAGTTAGGCGTTAGGAATATCCCAATCCAAACCTGACGGCATTTGGAGTGATCGAGTCATACGGAGCAGAATCGTACATCTCTACAGGCCGCATTTTCGAACAACCGATTACGATGCTGGATTCAGATAGCCTTTCCGAATCATGCCTTCCGCCTCAAATCGGCAGTCAGAATCAGACTTTGGGGCCCCGTAGCAGGCCCGCCTGCACCCTGAGCCTTCCCAATCGGGCCTCATAGGGGTACACATGAGTCCCCCCTTACCAGCCAGGCACAGTGTGGCAGGCACCAGGGGGTGCCCACCACAGCATGCCCGATTTTCCCCAGCCACCCCTTTCTTCAATGGGAGCCTAAGCATTCGGTCGGAGCATAGTCTCCCATTGAAGTCAATGGGAGTCCAACCAAACCGTATCTGGAAGCATCCAGATGCATCGTACTCGGTTGGTCGGACTCTTCCGATCCCAGTCGGTCAGAAACCATTCCCAAACCGGTTCGGTCGCAATGATTTCCTAACCGCATCGGAATCAGGCCCTCGGTCGGAAAGACACGTTTCCGATCCGATTCGGACGGAGCAAATGCCGTTAGGAGGCCTTCCAAACCACATCGGAATCGGGCCGAAAGAGTCAGACCTTGATGGGTTGATGGAAAAGGGGAAGAAGAATGGAAGGCGGAAGGATGGGTGACATGTAAAGGTTTGAGGTTGTATTTCAGACTACTCCCTTGACTCACAGTACTTTGCAAGCACAACATATATATGATGTATGTACCCCCCCCATTATCAATCACGTCGCTCCGACTCCGAGGCCCACTTCCACTCCAGCCAAGGATGGCCTATCGGCTGCATGGTTACAAACAATAGTAGTACCTCACGTCACGTGACATTGTGCCATATATCATCATTCATATTAGTAATCATATAATCTGCCTTGTTGTAGTATTCAAGGTGAAAGTGAAATTGAGCATCTGCTATTGATTTGAGTATGGCCATAATGGAAAAAGAGATAATTGTGTAGTACAGCTGCCCCACCTGCAGACAGTAGTAAAGTAACGTGAGTCTGCGACATGAGTATGTCTGTCTATGGCCCAAGCTGAGCTGGCATGCCTACAAGAATAATTAAGCTAACAAGAGAGAGAAAAAGAATACTTGTCTACTCCATAGTGCCTAATGCCTAAAACTCTAATCACATCCGAATCTTAGGGGCTGAGGAATCGAGGACACCACATGTACTGCTAGTGTTACTGTGCCTCTATAATTGTATGTGTATAATTTTGTGTTACTGTTTTGCTAAGAGTATTGGTTACAATTGTCTTTTTTTTTCTTGATAAAGCTACTCCTTCCCAACCCACCAGGCAGGAGATAGCTACCAAGACCCAGCAACGAAGCTGGAGGCCATCAGGGATGAATATCGAATACTTGTGGCTCTGGCAGAGGAGGAGGAGGAGGCAGCAGCTGCAGCCTCTAATGCCTCGGGCCCCAGCCAGGCCCCCTCGGTGCCTCCAGTGGCACGGTGCTGTGGTCCAGCAGCTGCCCGCCGCAAGTCGCCAACCACTGCTGCTCCCCCTGTTCATGTCAAACCTTTCAGTGTTACATGCTCCTCAGTATGGCGTGCCTGGAGGACAGGATGGAGGAGCGTTTCGACCAGCTTGAGAGAAAGATCCAGCACCTAGCCCGCCCCTAAATAGACCTCTCTTTTCCCTTTTTTAATCCTTTGTTTGGTGGGTGGGACTTGTTGGGGAGAGGGTGGGAATGTGGGAGTTGGGCAAAACGTGGGTGTTCTTTTTTTATGGACATTTGAATTTTTATGGACATTTTTTTGGGACTTACTTTACTGGGCATTGGTTGGGGTTAGGGAGAGGGGTGAGTCAGATTTTGTGGGTTTCTTTCATTCTAGTTTATTTGTTAAGGGAATACATTTATAGTTTTACATATGATGTAAATCTTTTTTGGGGGGATTACTCTTTTACTTCACACTGTTTCCTTTGCTGCAGGGCCGCAGCCATTTTTTTAAATCTACCGACAGTGTAACACACCAACATATAGGTGTAGTACCCTCACGTGTCCTACTACTGTCAGTCTCTCCTCCTAGTCTATGCAGTCTGCAACTTACCCCTATGGACTCGGAAGAGGTGTGGGTGGGTGAATTAATTTCCATAGTATATAGATTATTGCATTGAATGAATCCCCCACACTTCTTCACTCTTACCTGTGATTAGGCGAAGCAATGACTGCATGCTGATGGTTTCCCAAGGTGCCATGGTGGTGGTAGTAATAGACAGTAGGAGCATGCTAGCGGACTAGTCGAATACTAGAAGCACCAGATTCTGTATTGAGGTTCCACTCCCTCCTAGCCAAACTCAAGCTGTAGGATGATGAATATTCATCGCAGGAAACTAGATAATTAAATTTACAAACTGAGTTAATACTGTTTGATATGCAAGCTTTGCCAAAAAATGAGAAAGTCACCTGATGGAGACTAGACTCAGTAGAGTACAACTAATAGTACACAAGAAGAAGACTGCCAAACGAGAAAACATAACTAAGCAATGCCAAAGTAAAATAAAAAATAATCAAAATGGTGGGCTAGTACAAGTTACAAACTGAAGTCGACTTGTGCTATGAAGTGGAGTGGACAAGCGTAACCTTTAGTGCTAAAAGGATGATGATGCTGGCAATTATGATGGATGATGTCTCTCTGAAAAAAATTCGAATATCGAATACTGTCTGTGCATGGGTAGGCAATCTAATATATATATTGCCAGTGTGGGCTATAGTATTACTTAGAGCAGAACTTAACAAGATCTTCGCCCTGCCTGCCCTTGAGTTGGTGTTGCTTTCACCACATCCGCCCCACCAAGTGTGTGATCAATTAATGCTGTAAATTTAATTTAGTCACACCTCAATAAATCACACAGCTCGGGGGAAGAGGGTTAGGGGTTCAATGAATGGATGGGAAGGGGGATTTGAGGGAAAGGTTTGACAAAGAGAAACACTACTACACAAGGACAGCACACATTCATCTTGGCAGTCGACCATCATAAATCTGTTATGGGAGGAAAAGGAAATGCATGCATGATGATGAGCACTAGACTAGAACAGGTAAATTAAATGTTCTGTCTTCCCCCAGAGAGACCCAAGTTACAACTTACATTATGTTCTTGTAGCGGGCTTTGAAATAAAGATAGCAAATAAAATTAAAATATCGGTAGGAGTCAAGTGAACAAACAAAAACAACACACACAGTTGTAATGATTGAAGAGAAAAAATGATACTGTATTGCCAAATTGGGAGTTGCATCTCTGCATTCCTCTTGGACTGTCTGTTAATCTTGGGTGCCTGGCGGATCCGGTGCAGTACGGTAAGTGTGAGTTGTTTTTCCAGTATGGCGCAGGGTAAGGGCCTGCAGATGGAAAAAAAAACTATATTGAAGCATCAAGGGGAAAAGTTAAACTGCATAAAGGAGTGCAACAAGAAGACGTTCAGAGGCAGCATGGCTAAATGCCTATTTCTGGCAGTAAACTCTAACAACAGGCCCACCACCCAACCTTCACTTAGCTTTGAATTTGATCCAGACAGCACTGAGCACAGACACACACAGCGACATAGCATTTTCCAACCTAAGTAAAAAATTCATGCACCGCTATCAGTCAGTCACACAACACTCACCATCACCACTATACAGACATGTAATGTGTAGGTCTTGTGTTGTTGTTGTTTACCTTTAGGGAAACAGCATTTACAACGCTGTTAAAACAATGCAATGCTATTACAAAGCGGTCGTTACAACGACCGCTTTGTTAGTACGCAAAACTTTTACATCGCAAGTCATTACTGTAGTCATTGCTGTAGGGGCGCAAAGGTATTGGATATAAAATCCAACACCTTCCCTGCTGTTGCGCAAACTGGAGTAGGAATAGTAAATAATACTATTCCTAAGTCCAGTGCACCCCCTACAGCAAGTCGTTGTAATGTCTTGCGATGTAAAGGTATTGCGTACTAACAATGCGGTCGTTGTAACGACCACGTTGTAATAGTATGCGATGTATTAGCATGCGTTGTAACATGCTATATTCTTACCTTTAGGCCACTTCAAAGTCATCATCATCCAGATCTGTTGGTTTCACTAAATTTGAAAGGTTCCATCTTCTTCTGGTGGCATTTCTCGAAGTAGTCACGCTCATGCCCACGCCCTGAGTCATTCCATCAATCATCTCCGATCTGATCCTCCTGACTCTGACTCTGAGTATGGTGTCAAACTCCATACCAACATTGTCCCGAGTGAGTCCAGACTCGTCCCGACTTAAAATGCAATGGATCAGCCTGTATGCAGTACAATTTTGTTATTGAACAACAAAAAGGGAAAGATTGACTTGAGCCACTTTTTTGTGTGTAGAATAGTAGACATCATTCACAACAAACAACAATCACTCAGCGTGTAATGCATGCCATCATTTACCTGTTCTTCCGGGGCAGTCCCTCTAGGCTAGGAAATGATAGATAGTCAGGGCCCAGGGTTGGAGGCAGACACATATTTGTTTGTATTATCCATCCAATGTCTGGCTTGAGGGAAATGGCTTTAGGGTGAGTTGGGAGTCGGGACTTACTTCTTCACTGACTGCACACAATTGCAACTCCAATCCAGCAATAAAAGGGTAAGACAGTGGGGATGGATTTGTGAACCAAACAGACGCACACAAATAATAAAGTAAATAATGATCCCTAGCTATATCTTTTTGGGAGGGGGGTTTGTGCTTCAAAGAAAGAAAGAAAGCCTAGTTGTCAGGGAAGCAGAGCTCGTTCTCAAACTCGGGTGGTTCACCCAGAAGTAGGTCACCTGACACACTACTTCCATGACCTGTGTCGCTGTCATCATCTTCCTGCTGTGGTACTTCAGGTATGGTGTAATCCGGGGATAGAAAGTGCTGATTCATTTTGATCATGGTTAACCTCTCCACGATTTGGGGTGAGAGACTGGTCCTTCACACTGTCAGAACGGCACCAGCAGCACTGAAAACATGCTCAGCAAAGACACTTGCTATGGGGTAAGCCAGATAGTTTATCACCAGCCTGCTGAGCACAGACCATTGATGACTTTTCCCATTCCAATACAGCAATGGGTTTTGATCAAAGTAGACCTCTGTTGGGTCATACAGATAGGCTTGGACCATCCGCTCAATGGTCATGGGTGCTCCGCTTTGCTCTGCCTCTTTTGCCTTTGCCTCAGCACTGGATTTAAGTCCTGCCAGTAGTAACCATTCCTTTGCCGATTTTGGAGCTGATGCTCCTGTTCTTGTTGTTGTTGATGTTGTTCTTGCTGTTGTTGGTGGTATTGGCTGCTGTGAGCCAACCACATTGCCCTCAGGCTCTGAAGATGAACTTGAAGGCTACCCTGCTGTACTTGTTGTGCCCTGAAGGAGCGTGCTTCTAATTCCCAGCTGTTCCTTTCCTAGCTGACTGGCTTGCACAGCTATCCAAGTTTTGTAGTTAGCAACATCCCTGTCTGAAAAAGGAATGAAAGTGTCCAGTAATGGTTTGTACCATGGATCAAGAATTGTGGCAAAAATGTAATGGTTGGATGACACAATGCCTCTTTGCACCCTTGTATTTACAGATAAGAAAATGATTAAGCTGCCCACCAACTCATTTGCTTCTTTTTTTCCTCCACACCTGCGTACATTGCAGGCACCTCCTTTAGCAAGTGCAACAATGGGATAGCTTGGCCCATGGTGCAGTTCTCCTTGCTGACTTCACTTGTGAAGACCTTGAAAGGAAGCAGCATCTCTGTCATGCATTTAACTAGGCCCCATTGGTCCATCTCAATGTTCATGCCTTTCACAGTTGCATCCCCTCTTTGCATGACATATTCATTGATTGGTCTGTACTGCTCAAACAGACGTTTAAGCATGTAATAAGTTGAGTTCCAACGTGTTACCACCTCCTGGATGAGTGCTTTAACTGGCATTCTATTATCAAGTTGAATGCTCCTCAGCTGCTTTCGGGCTTTAAAAGAATGGCTGAAATGTGTGCAGATTCTTCTGCAGGTGGTCAGTAAGTTGCTGACTCGGTCTTCTTTTTTCAGAAAGTCTTGAACAATGATGTTAATGCAGTGCGCCAAACACAGGATCCTGAAATAGCCACCATCTGCCATGGCCTTAACTATATTACTGCCATTGTCTGTGGCAACAAAACCAATATTAAGCCCTCTTGGTCACAGCCATTCAAAGACCTTAGTGTTGAAGTCTTCCAAAATGTTTGCAGCAATATGGGATTTCTCCAAGGCGTACATGGCTACTGTAGCATGCTTTGGAGCACCATTAAAAATGTCAGCAGTGTCAACACCAGCAGATATCTTTTCTCTAACCCCCACAAAAGAGATCCAGTGTGCAGTGATGCACATGTAATCAGTGGCTTGGCAACTAGTCCACATGTCTGTCGTCAGGTGGATATTGTGAACAGCTCTCTGCTGCAAAGCTTGTTCAAGCAATTACAGCACGTCGTGATGTAGTGCTGAACAGCAACTCTGGAGAAATAGGACCGGCTGGGAACCTTTCATTTCGGGCAGATGGCTGCCACAAATTCAAGAAAACCCACCCCTTCCACAATAGGAAAAGGGAGGGTGTCCAGCACTAACATTTTAGCCAGCTGCGCATTGTACAAACTTGCCATTGGTTGGTTGTGTTCGTACTGCCCCTCCTGCCTAAACATGCTGAGATTAGTAGCCTGGATGTTTTTCTTTTCTGGTGCCACTGATGCAGGTGGCTTCTTGAGACCAGATATTGTTAGACTCAATGCGCGTTTTTTTGTTGCGGTAATCTCTTGCCTTGAACCCCTTGGTGTCTCCACCTGACTCTTGTGCCATTGCGATGTTGCTGATGATGATGTGGGCGGTACCACAGCACTGCTGGGGACAGGGCTGCGTGCGTACCAGAGAAAATGTCTACCTCTTTTCACCTTTCACTGTGATCGGATCTTCATCCTCTCCACCAGCAACACTTGCAGTTTTTTGGCTGCTAAGGTGCACTCCCACTGGATCAAGTGGTGCTTTCTCAGATGGGTTGTTTGGCCTCCGATACCATAGTTTGTACCAAGTTTACCCCGACTAACACCTACTCTACAAATGGAGCATATAGCAATGTTCACCTCCTTCTGGCTAACCGAAAAGAAGTCCCAAACCGGGGAGGTCAACTTTCTGGTGCTGCTGGTGCCACTTGCAATGTCAGATGAACTGGTAGGTGGGCATGACGTTTGACTCTCTGCAGTACCTTCTTCTGCTGAGGTGGTTGTGGTGGATGTAGGTCGCTGTCGGGACTTTGTAAATATGGCAGCTGGAGGTAGTGTTGGTGGTATCAGTGTTGGTAGTGTCCATGCAACATCCCTCACAGCAATTTTGGATGGGGTAATGTCGGTATCCACTGGGGTGGGGCAAACGTCCATGATGACTGGCTCTTCATCATCCTCCTCTTCTACATCTACTTCCATAACTCTAAGGCTTTCTGGAACCTTACTTTTGCCTAGCCTTGTCTTGTGGGCGTGGCGTGCCTCACTCTCAGACTGAGGTGAGATCCAAGTGGTGTCTAGATCATCAGAAGGGGGGCTTGGAGAAGAAGTTGATGGGCTAAACCTCCTTGGACACTGCTGCTGGAGGTGCAATTTTTGGATTCCCAAAAAAGGTACTGGGCGACATATCGGTGGTGGTAAGTGGCAGTGCCTTCTCACTGGCAACTTTGACTTTCTTGGTACTGGTACCTTTCTTTGGGGCCATTTTCAAGCTGGCAGTTAGCAGGCAGCGGCACTTGTTTTAGATTCACAAGTTGAAAAGATGTCTGTGGTCCCACGTCATGTGATGTTGTGCAGAGGGCTCAGACCTTCTGTCTGGCAGTACAATGGGTGATGTTGTCTCCTCTTCTTTTGCACCTAAAAACAAAGAAGCAAGAAGAACATCAGTGAAATGTGGCATTGTTGTAGTTCAATAATTACTAGTACAAACAAATATTATAATATATAATTTAGTGTCTGGTCACACTTGTTAGTGTTAACTCACTTATTAAAAAAATTAACAATACAGTGTAACCCTTTGTGAGACTTTGACAACAAGAGCTTTCATAGTGTACCGTACAGTACAGTACACTCCGGAAGGATAGGAAAGAAGCAGAACAACAACAAAAATACTAATGTAACGGTTTGGCATTGTGCATCACGTGGTGGGGCTGTGGCACTCAGGGAGCTGCAGCTGACAAATGACAATGGAATGGAACAATCCCTAGACAATAAATACTGTTGTGCACATCATATAGCAGACATGGGGTTAATGTTAATGGTTCATTGATGCCAAATCATGTTACTTTGAAACTGAAAAAAAGAAATTTGAAAAATATTTATTTTTTTTACTTTGAAAAATTGAAAATATAAAAAGAGAAAAAAGAAACAAATTGGACAAATTAAAACATAAAAATTATAAAAATAAATTAAAATAAAGAAATAATTATAAAGCAGTAAAAAATAAAAATTACCCTCAAGCATCTAATTATTAATTTATTGATTGCTCAACCATCCATGCGAGCATATGGCAAAGGGGCACACTGGCTGAATGCACAAAATGGCTGTCAGCCACATGTCCAGGCCACAACAAGAAACAATAAGTCAAGGGGAACAAAGGAAAGACATGCAGGCCTATGGCAAATGCACACTGACTGCCTTCACAAAATGGCCGCCAGCCACATGGTCACATCACAACAACAAGCAGGAGGACTGGAAAACAATGAATACAAGCAGGCCTAAGGAGGACACTGACTTTACAAAAATGCCCCCACAAAATGGCCCTTGGGAACCAAGGCAAATGCATTGCTGGCCTACTTGTAAACACACTCACACACTGGCCAGACAAAGGATGCATACTCGCTAAACAACACATTTTTAATGAAACAATGCCAAAAACGAAAATCCACAGGGCTACAAAGGTTTGCAAGTTACAACCACACACATCCAACAAAGGCATTTAAATAATTTAACACATGTGAAATAAAAGTGAAATACCACAAAAAAACATATTTTAATCCAATGCCATCCATGGCCAAAATGATGTTTAAATTCAACAGACACCACAGAAACAGTTGTTTCATGCACCCATGAGCAGCTCTGGATATTGGCTGGAAATCCCATTGCAGACTAGGCCACATAGTGAATCAATTCAAATCAACATTGCAAACGTATTAAAAACATGGAGAAAATGTAGTGAACTGTGCTACATTTTTTCTGAATAAAAGAAGAAAAAAGTGCATGCAAAACAACAACTAGCAAGAAGACATAGCCACCACAAAGAAGGCATGCAGGCCTATGCCAGAAGCACACTGGCTGCCTTCACAAAATGGCCACCAGACACACTGCCAGCCCACAACAAGAAGCAATAATAAGCCTACAAAGGGAAGACAATGCAGGCCTATGGCAAAAACACTGGCTGCCTTCACAAAATGGCCACCAGCCACATGGCTAGGCCACCATAAGAAGCAATAAGCCTACAAAGGGAAGACAGTGGAGGCCTATGGCAAAGCACACTGCCTGCCTTCACAAAATGTCCGTCAGCCACATGGCCAGGCCACCACAACACGAAGCAATAAGCCAAGAGGAACAAAGGGAAGACATGCAGGCCTATGGCAAAAAAAGCACACTGACTTCCTCCACAAAATGGCCACCAGCCACATGGTCACAACAACAAGCAGGAGGCATGGAAAACAATGAACACAAGCAGGCCTATGGACACAGACTTTACAAAATGGCCCCTGGCCACATGGGGAGCCAAGGCAAATGCTGGGGGCCTACTATTACAAGCACACTCACACACTGGCCAGACAAAGTTCAACAACACATCTCATTAAAAAAAAGTTAAATACCACAAAAATCCAATGCCATCCATGCCCTAAATGATGTTTTAATTCAACAGACACCACATGTTGTTTCATGCACCCATGAGTAGCTCTGGGCCTACTGGCTGAGAAAGGCCTATTGGCAGACTACTGGGCTACATAGTGAATTAAATAAATATTGCAAATTGATATCAAAACATGGAGAAAATATAGTGCAACATGTTTCCTTTATAAAAGAAGAAAAATTACTTACAAGGAAACAACTAGGTCCCTACTGAAACTACAGACCACCCACCACAAACAATTTTAAAAAATCGATGAAAAGTACAAATAAATCTAGGTGCATGGCCCCAATCAAACAAACAATACCAGTTTTCCAACTTACTTGTGAAATCTCAAATTCAAATTCCTCAAAACCAATGATATATAATGCAGCAGACACAAAGAGTGATACTTCCAGCTCCAAATCCAAATGAAGAGTGACCAGTAGATGGACAAGCACTAGGAGGAGCCTGCTGGACAGTAACAGGAAGTTGGAGGCTCTGGAGCACTTCCTTCCTCTTGAAAAAAAGAAAAAGGACTCCTTGCACAAAAATGTTTAGCCAAATGTCATTTTGAGGAGTTTTTTTTACATCAAATCATCATTTCAAGAAGGATTTGATGCTGCTCGGGGAGAGAACCTTCTCCTGATTGCAGTCACAGTAGATCCTGTGCATTCAGGTTCTTCACAAAACCACCGCCGGAAGTCCGCTGGCGTGCTCGAATGATGTGTTGGCGAACGCAAACTCTTGCCAGACCATGCGCTGCCTAGCAAATCTCCTGGCGCTCGCAAACAGCTTGCAAAATCTCATCGGTGATCGCAGGCACCCGGTAAGTTGCTCCTGCGAGCACGAAAACTCATTTCGGGCGGACCAACACAAAAAAACTCTGCTCCTTTGTGGAGTGCGGAGTTTTTCAGCAACCCCAAGTTCTACACGGTACGCGGAGTTGCCAAACTGAGCAGAGTGGAGTTTTACGTCCAGGGTTACTCATAATCCCAAAAGGTGAGCCTTTCCGCTTTGGTTACGATGCATGGTTTCCCGGATGGTTTCCATGCCAGCCTGTCCAACATGAAAACCATGTCAGAAAGGGCTTTTGTGGGCCCCCAGCAGGGCCCCCTTGTGTGTTCAGCCTCTGGTTGGGCCAAAGAGGCAGGGATGAACAACACCTCCCATTTCCCAATGGGAGCATGTATTATGGCAGGTTTATGTCTGTAATGCATGCTCCCATAGGAAAATGTCAGAATGCGACTGAACACTGTTCGGTCGCATCCTAATGAGGTGGACGGTCCCGTTTACGAGACGGTGTTGGGCAGATGCAAGTTTGCCCAACATTGTAATCCCTCCCATTAATATCTCAATAGTATTTGACATAATAAACATATTTCTAACATTAAAAAAATACAAAATAATCATACAAAAATCAATACAAAATAACTAACCAAAGCTTATATAACCCTGCTCAGATAAAAAATAAATCAGAGCATCTAAAATTAAAACTTTAAACTACAAAGGAATAAATAACATATTCCACCATTTTTAGAAAAATTACAATTACTTACAGTTTTGTAGCTGCAGACCTTTATCCCAAAAAGTATAATATGGCAGAAATCCTTTCAAATCCATTTGTAAACATTTAATAACCCCCAAAAATGGAAAGATACAACTGTGCAAAAATGAATCCTCCAATATATTCCTGTACCGTAGGACCATAAAACACCCGAAAAATAGAGCTAAAAAAAGAAATACTCCAGGAAACCCATAAAATAAAGGAAATGTTTAATAATAATTAGTTTATAATAAACTTATATTCATTTCCTTTAAAAATAAACAGTAGAACGGATACTTCAGCGTATTCTTCTGTAGTGTAGAACCATAAAAAACCTGAAAAATAGATTTAAAAAAAATATATATATTCCAGGAAACCCCAAAAATAAAGGAAATGTAAATTACTAATCAGTTTATATTAAACTAATATACATTTCCCTTAAAAAACAAAAATAAAACACATCCTTTGACCAACTCCAAATCAGGAACAAAAGCACCTACAAAAAGAAAAACAATTACCTCCCGCACATACATATACATTGTAGAACTTTACATTTAACTCAAAACACATACTCAAATACCCATAACTAATAACCTACAGCACTACATATCATTAAAAACAGAACACACTAACACTATTACACATACTTCTACACAAACACTACTCTACACAACAACATCACAAATAATACACTGCAAACACTATACAATACCTAACTACCTCCCCCTACCCATAAATTACTTTAGAAACAAGTGAAATCAAACTTACCTTAAGGTAAGTTTGATTTCACTTGTTTCTAGGTGACTGCTCCCAACCGCAAGCTTCCTTCTCCAAAACTGACCAAACAACAATACCGATAGAATACATTGGACAGACTGACGCCAACAAGTAAGTCCTAAAATGGTTGACAGACGGGGATAGAGTTTGGAGTGGATAGTCTGCTGGGTTGTGTGGTCAGTGCAGTGAGCACTCCTCCCAGCCAGCCCAGCCAGCCTACCTTGGCCTATTGCTTCCTGCCAGTGAGTGCAGTAGCAAGATGGCTGAGAGAGGGGGATGGAGTTTGGAGTGGATGGCGTGCTGGGATGTGTGGTCTTTTCTAACACTCCTCCCCCCATTTGACCAGTGACTTCCTGCCAGTGAGGGTGAGTGTAGTAACAAGATGGCTGACAGAGGGGGATGGAGTTTGGAGTGGAAGGCCTGCTGGGATGTGTGGTCAGTGCAGTGAGTCTCCCTCCCAGCCAGCCCACCTGGGCCTATTGCTTACTACCAAGTTGCAAGGAGAGATGACTTACACAGGAGTCTGTTGTTCTTAGGTTGTGTGTGAGTGGCTGATGGTAGGTGTAGTCCTTTCCTTTAGGGAGATCTAATTACTTGATGAAGTGGTTTGCATTACATCCCTACTACAACTACTTACTCTAGTTAAGGGCCATTTTTTGGAAATGTTGACAGATGTTGTTGTTGGTGCCATGATGGGTTACATGGTTATACAATGACAGCCTACATGTAGACATTTGTAAATGTGATTGCTTGGGTAATTTTGGATGTTCAGTGCAGGTATACTGGTTGTAAGCATTAGTTACACATCTACAATACGTTGGCTACTGCTTAATTTACAAAAAGGCTTAAATACAAAACTTGGACCATTGCAGTTCTGTGTGGTACGGTGCCATTGCTGACTTGTGGCTGATGTTTGGTGGTCACTTACCAGACTTCATTCCTTCTGGTATTCCAAAAACATTATCTGGTGGTATGATGGCATGCACCTTCTCCTCCCAGGCAGTAGAGGGTACGGGTGGCACGGGAGGGCCACCACCGGTCCGCTGTGCGACCTGGTGGTTTCTGTTGACTTTGTTCTTGACCCTCCTCCTGACATCGAACCACCTCTTCCTGATATCCTCCATTGTAGGCAGGGTGCTGGCTACAGTGGGCACTTTTTGACTATCCTATCCCACTTCAGGTTTTTCTGGGTGATGGACGTTTGTTGGACTTGGGTCCCAAATAACTGTGGCTCTACTCTGAGGATTTCATTCACAAGCACTGTCAACTCCTCATCTGAGAAACATGATTGCCTCTGTTTGCTCATTTGGAGTTAGTGAGTGTGAGTGTGAGATTGAATAGGTGTGCAGAACAAGAAGGAACCCCAAAACAATTGAAATGTGCAGTCAGTGATGCAATTGTGGTGTGTGAAGGTGTGATGGGATGGATGCAGTGTATGTAAGTAGGAAAAGCAATGTGCGTTGTCAGGCTCTGCTGGATTGTGATAGCAAAGGAGCGTGGTCTGGTAATTTTTTTCTTTTATAGGTGGATTGGTAGGTATGTTTACTCCTTGAATTGTCATCAGCTGTGTAGTTTTGTGATGGCATACTATGGTTGGTGTTGTGTTAGTTAGCATATGTTTCTGTGATTTACACTTGCCATGTGGCAGACAGGCCTCCATCGAACCTCAACCGCGTCGGATGCCTCATAATTGGCTTGGCGATACAACCAATGCATTTGTGGAGTTGGAATCCCTATAGAACTGCCTTTCCGACCGATGCGATCGGATCGGACTTGTTTCCGACCGACACGGTCGTGTTGGAGTCATCTCCGACCAATGCAGTCATACATTTTTCTGGTATACATCATAATTAACCCTGGGCAAAGCACTACGCTACGCTCACGTAGTTGCGAAGTTTGCGCTACTTCGCACTACGCGAATTGCACGTAGCACAGTGCAAACACGTGTAGCGTAGCGTAGTGCAGCAGTCATTTTTTGCTTGCTCGCGGTCCTCAACGTCAAGTTGGCGACCGCAAGCAAGCAAAATGACATCCCGGCGAGACTTTTTCCTCGTTCACGATCAGCAAGTTGCCGATTGCGAGCGTGGAAAATAAAACTCCCGGCGAGATTCTCAACGAGGGGAGGTCAGGTTTCTCATTGCGAGTGGTCGCGTATGCTCGCGACCGCTCGCGATGAGAAACTACCAGTCCGCGTTGAGAAAGCTGCCGCTCGAGTAAAAATCTACTCGAGCGGCAGTAAAAGACAGCTCGCACTGTGCAAGATGCCGTTTTCAATGATTGCACAGTGCGGACAAGCATCCGGCACTGTGCAATCATCGCGAACAGCGCACTACGCAGTCAAAATCCTAACTTTACTACTACTAAATGCCCTTTGTGAATACCAAAAGTCGTAAAGTTAGGATTTTGTCTCAGATTACTTTTGTGAATCGGGCCCTATATTAATATTTTTGCAAAAAATGTAAAATATTTTTTGAAAATATATAGGGGCCTATTACGATGTTGGTCATAAGGCCTCCGACCTCAGGTCGTAGGCCTTATGACCGACATCGTCGGTTTCAATTCTGACCGGCTGATTTTGATTCAGCCGGTTGGAATTGAAACCGGCTGGTCTTTCCAGCTGGCATCCGACGGGCTCGAGGAGCCCGTCGGCCAGTTGGAACCGGCCGGTAATCCAATCAACTGAGGTTTACGCCATTCGGATTACAATGCACACCATTGAAACCCTGTCGAAAAGCATGTTTGTGTGGTCCTAGCAGGGCCCCCTTTCCTGTGCGGCCTCTACACCCCATGGCAGGCACCTTAAGGTGACTGCCACGGGGTGCAGGGATTAACACCACATAACATTTCCCTATGGGAGCATGTACCTCGGCTTCTTTATGGCCGTAACTCATGCTCCCATAGGGAAATGTCAGAATGTGATCGCACCATGTGCGGTCACATCATAATGAGGAGGTCAGGACCGCCGAATGGAGGTCGGTCAGTCCTGTTTCCGAGATGGTGTCAGGCAGATGCAATAGGCCCCTTAGTAAATACTATTATAAAATATGTAATATTATTTACTATATATTATATTTTACATTGTTAATTACAAGTAAAAATATTTGTTCAAGTGTTACAAATAATACATTATATACAAAATGTAATAATTTATTTCTTTTATTCTATCATGATGATTTAAAATAGAATAAAATATTAAATAATATAAAAATAATATTATTATTTAATATATATTAAACATATTCAACATACAATAAAAAAAAGTTTAATATGTTTAAATGTTTGTAAAATATATATTAAATAATAATATATATATCCTCTAAAATTATTTATATATTAAAAATATGCTACTTAACCAACAGTAAAGAGTATACATAACAAAACCTGTTAAAACTATATAAAATTGTATGCGAACATGCGTTATCAACAAAAACATTTTTCTCCAAAATGTACAAAATACATATATCTATATACAAATAAACAACGTAACTAAAGAACTGAAAATTAAATAATGTTATATCAGTCAGTCAGTCAAATAAGCTTTATTTCGGTTCAATGAACAATAAAAGTATACATAATAAAATTACAATACATTAAAAATCCTCTTTAAAAATAATGACAATCCATACCAGATAAAACACATCAAACAAATAACATTCCATACCAGTTAAAACAACATGAGATATGAGGTGCATCATTTTTATGATGTAGGGTGGGACCCTAAGCAACACCTGAATGACAAAAATCTAAAAATGCAAACCAGAAAAAGGCCAATATAGGGTCCGCCCAGTCACCCGAGTTGCTATACTATTTCCGGCCTGGACTGCTTCTGGAGACTTGTTAGAGTACATAAAATAAATAACAAAATAAAAACAATACACTAAACCAAAAAAGACTTTAAAGCCATCATTAGATAATAAAACAGCTATACCAGTCCTTATCTAGAACTGATTTTGCTCATGTCTCTTTCTGATCACAGCTGTGCCCCTAAAAATGTTTGCTACCGCAACACAAATATTGGTAGAAGCCAAGGAGTGTAGATAGCTAAAACCCTCACTATACATGCAAGGTCGAAGCTTTCTAAATAATGGTAACAAATCTAAATCTCACTGTCTTATAAAGTGCACAGAGCTTTGCTTAGTTAAGTTCTCACAGGGGCATTGCGTGAGCTTATCCGACCATCTTCCTTGGTGGTGGAGCGCTACCATAAAGTGCACAGAGTGCCTGCCCGAAACCTAGTAAAATAAAATCCAGTCTGCACATTAGTTGAAAAGGTTAAAAAAACTGTGGGCTGCCCGTAGCGGGATGGGAGGCTCCAAAACAATCTGGAGGCTGTGGTTTACACAAGTTGGCCATATTAAAGGAGGCCTGTTTAATAATGTCTTTTGCAAGTTATGGAGGTTTTCAAAAAAGTGCCCTAGTCCTAGCTCATAAAACATGTCTTTCAGAGAGTGGAGCCAGGGGATCTTATGGGCTCTAAGAGCAGTAAGACAATCCATAATGATGTCTCTCAAGAACTCCAAGTCCTCCGATCACCAAATCTTAACCCGTAGGCACAACGGAACAAAACTATTGTGGTTCACTATAAGATCTAGGCCCAATTCTGCATGGCAGAATATTGTAGAGGTGCTTTTTGGTGCCAAAGGAAGTCTTTTAATGAATTTATTTTCTACTACTTGAAGCTGATGGCAACTATTATACCCCAATACCCCCGCCCCATAGGTGGCAATAAGAAGTAATTTAGCTCTATAAAGAATTAGTAATTCTTTTACTGTGTTTGCCCGAACTTAGGGCCCGATTACGATGCAGTTAGTTTTGGTTCCGACCCCAGGTCGAAGCCATCCTAACCTCATCGTAATTACAGATTCGGTTTCCCTTCCAACCGACCCATTGCGATGGAGTCGGTAGGAAGGGAAACCAAATCGTTTTCCGGATGGCTTCCGACGGGCTCGGAGAGCCCGTCCACCATCGGGAAGGCCCACAGTAATCCCCCGGCTGGCTCTTTTAGGCCGAGGGATTACAATGGCAGTTTCCCACTGCCTTTTTGTGCCGGACTTTCCAGCACAAAAATAAATTGGGAAACAGCTTTGGGGGCCCCCAGCAGGGCCCCCATGGGTGCCAGGCTGCCGAATGATGGCCTACTGCCCCCTTGTTGATCCCTGCACCCAGTGGCAGTCACCTTGAGGTGCCTGCCACGGGGTGCAGGGATGAACTGCACCTCTGCCCCTTACAATGTCAGCATGCATTCCGTTCGGAATGCATGCTCCCATTGTAAGTATAGGCATGCGACCGAACATGGTTCGGTCACATCCTAATTTCTGGCCTGTAACCGACGACAGGAGGTCGTTCGGTTACAGTTACAGAATGATGTCGAACGGACTCTGGTCCATCCGACATTGTAATCGGGCCCTTAGATGAAAACCGAAGAGCGCATCCGTGGCCCTACTTGTCTGCTGCCCTCTGACGGTCAGGAGGGGATCCCATTTCAACTGAGTGTTGAATAGATTGCCCAAGTAAGAAAAATTCCAAACTTTTTCTATCACCTTTCCCTGCATCACGAAAGTGTAAGTTTTTGTTGTGCATGGACCACATGCCATGATATATGATTTGTTAGTATTGACTTTAAATCAAGGGATGTCATAAATTCTGCAAAGGCATCAAGGGATTTCTGAAGACTCATAGCTGTCCTTGCCAGCAAAACTGTATCGTCTGCATATGAGAAGAGAGGTACAAATTGCCTGCCAATTCTCGGAAAGTCGAGCTCCCTTTTTAATAAGAAAGCCTCAAGCCCATTGGTATAGATGAGAAATAAAAATGGGGCTGCCTTGACAAACCCCTTCAGTAGAAATGATGGGTTGTGTTTTTTCCCCCCCTTGATGCCATATCTTACAGTAACCAATGTGTTTGTGTGAAGCCTCCGTAGGAGGACTACTAACGCTTTTTCTACACCCATGTCTTCCATCAAGGTCCACACTTAGTCCCGATTGACAGTATCAAAGGCACTGTTTAAGTCCAAGAAGGCCAGATGTATAGAGCTCCTAATGGACTTTGTGTGCCTACTTACAATCAGGGACAAGTTGAGGCATTGTACGGTCGTGCCCATGCCCCTTCTAAAACCGTATTGTGTATTGGACTGGACCCCATTTATAGATACCCAATCTTCTAGAGGCGCTAGGAGGACCCTGCCCAAAACCTTTACTGTTACGTCAATCAATGATATGGGTCTATAACAAACAGGGTCTCCCTTTTTTAAAATGGGACTACTATTGCCTCTTTCCAGGACGCAGGCATTGGGCCTATAATGGCTGCATTAAAAATATTAGCTAATAATGGTGCCTACAATTTAGGAGTTCCCTTAAAAAGGTCAAGGGGCACCCCATCGCGCTCTATAATGGGGGATTGTATGTAGGGTCCCTTTTAGATCCTTGTGTGCTTTTGTGCATTTATTATTAAACCAGCACACCGATGGAGCACATTTTTGAGAGATCTTCTTTCCCAGCCTCAGGGAAATTTTGGTGCAAAATGCCTCAAAATCCCTCACTATTTCGATCGGTGTAGAGTCTGGCTTCATGCACCCACCTATAAGATTACGTTACTTGAAATGATTTCTTGCTCAAATCTTTGGGGGTCTATCTGGTCGCATTTCAAAATAATACCTTTATTTGGATTATACTGAATCACTGGTTCTTCCTTTGTGTTCAACTGTGGGTTTATGATAAGGGTGGCTGTTAGCGGGTTGTGTTATATCAAAAATATTATTATTTGAGGTCAATTGCGACCCCATTAGGAATCGCTAAATGTGCCAAGGACACATTCGCTATTAGGAACCTGCAAAATAAAACCTAAATACATGTGGCCCCTAATCACAAAAAAGCACTCTTCATACAGAGTTTAGAAACTTGCCTAGGATCCCCATGCAATTTCCTCGTTGGCTAATCTTCGTGAAACGTTATATGAATAGACCTGCATGCATGTATGTTTTTCCAAAGTTTTTTGCTAATTCAATGGCATTCTGTAATAATGCCTCATGCCAAATATTTGAAAAAAATTATTTCCTATTTTCCTCTGCTTCATACTATCTGAAGATTGCATTATTTACCCTTATATGATAGCCGCACATTTATATTTTTTATGCATTACTACTTTCAGGTCTTTTTACATCCCTAAAACTTGGTCCATAAGCTGAACTCATTATGTACTTCTCTTCTCATTTTTGTAAACACTGCAGACAGCTGTGTGAAAATAAAACTCAGTAATCAATAAGTAGGCCTTGTGTACCTCTGATGTGGTTAGTCCTGGGGACTGCACGGCTAAGTTCTTCATTGATCTATATAAACCGAATGTTAACATTTTGTCTTTTCTTAATATACACTAGATGCGCCGAAAGGAACGTACGTTATTTCTACAAGGAGTGTTGTGATTGGAGAATATTTGACTATGGAATGCCAGACTGAGAGCAGTAACCCACCCGTGACTCACTATGCCTGGTACAAAGATGGGATTCGGAACCTGGACACATCAGAAAAGACACTCCATGTTGCGAAAATGTCAGCTGCTGATTCCGGAGACTACACCTGTGTAGCTCACAATGGATTTGGCACAGGGGTCTCTTTACCGGCCACCATCACAGCAGTTAGTGAGTATGCACTAATTCTATACAATACTAATATTTTATACCCTCTCTACTTTATGCTTTATTATGCTGTGTTATGTTAACTAATTTTACAAGGACAAGTTTGTCACAAGTTTCTGGATGGAGCAATTGCTCTTGGTAGCATGAAGATAGGCATTCCCACAAACACAGAACCGTAGTTCGGGAAGATAGAGATCATAACTTTCAAAATCTAAAGACATGTAGCAACATTTTTTTTCCAAAGTGTTTTCATTGGCATATTTCTGCACACTTGCATAAAATAACATCCCATAAATATATATTTTATATCATGCCGCCCCCACAAGGATTTGGGTCTCAAGGGGTCGGTTTCAGGTTACTTGGACTTATACTGGTAGTCACATTTTCTTAGCCACTCACACCGTTCCCATCCGCCTATAGGACGCTTCTAACCATACTGGGCAGTATCAAGACCTGTTACATACATGTATTGGGATAAAAATGCACTGAAAACAATAAGGTAACCAACATTTCAAGCTGCGGGTTCCAGTGGGCTATCATCCAGCGACTCTAATCAGGAAAGTGGTCAGGGGACAGAGGTCAGAGGGGTCCCTCCAGGCAAAGGCACATTCTTACAGCGATGAAGCACACACACTCATTGCATCCAGCAGCAGCCTATTCAAGGCACAGGTCTCCGTGGCCGCCAGTGTTTGACCATAACGGCATCCACCTCCCGCGGTCCCAGCTATAACCCCACGTTTACCCTTAGTCAGGCACCTAAGTCTAACTCCCAGAGCCTGAGCTCTCCAGAGGTGAGCCCTCCAAAGGCTCTCTGGCTTCTCAATTGCATCCAGCACCTCTGTCTAGAGGGGTGCTATCGGTCTCCTCCTCACCCTTGAGCTTCCTACCTGCAAAGTGCCTGGTCTTCCACCCGGGCCCACTCCCTGGCAACGGCCTCCCACCTGGCTATCACCGGGCCAACCGCTGACTTCCACATCATAGAAATCTACCTCTTGGCTAATATAAAGGCTAGATCTAGGAAACGATTCACCACTTTCTTGGATGACGGGTGGTAGAAGGATCCCAGCAGGCACACCTCCAAGGTACATGGAATAACGTTGCTGAGTGTTGCATCCTGCCTTTGTACCACTGAGGCCCAAAATAGGAGCACAGAACCGGGTCATATCACACAAATTTGCCTCCAACAGCGCGCAACGGGGACAGCGTTTACCCTCCTTCCCCCCACCCCCCTATATCGTAGTTAGCTTTTTCGGGGTGAAATACATCTGATGGAGGTAGTTAAATTGGATCACTTTAAACCTGGTATTCAGTGACACTTTCTGCAGGTATGGCAACATCTTAACCCATTCCCGATCCAACACCTCCCTGCCCAATATGCCATTCCAGTTTTGCCTAACGGTGATCAAGGGTTTCTGGAACATCTCATTAAGAGCATCATACAGCCACCGAACAAGGGGTCATATTCACAACAGAATGGAGAAGTGTGGTGTTAAGCAAACATTGCTAACGCCAAGCTTCTCCATTCTGAAAACGCAGGGATGCGCATATTCACAAGAATGCGGCGCACCCCTGCGTTTCCCCTAGCGCTGGCGCTGAATTCAGCTGCCTAGCGCCAACGCATGCACCCTTCGATCATATTGTAAGGGTGTCTGCATTGGGGGAAATGATTGTTTAAGTGCAGGCAGGTCTCCCTTCCTGCACATAAACAATCATTCATGGCGTTTTGAAACTTCTATGTGTGCTGCTTAATGCAGCACACATAGAAGTTGCAAAACGTCATTTTTTATTGATTTTTTATGTGCAGGAAGAGACACCTTCCTGCACATAAACAATCAAAGGCCTTTTGCTGTTTCTATGTGTGTACACAACACAACACACATCGAAACAGCAAAAATGAGAAGAAATAAAGCATTTCTCATCGTTTCGCCTGTTTAAGACTAGGTTTTCCCGTCAGAAGTGGGCTGTGATCTGAGATAGTGCGACCAAGGTTTTCAGTGTGAGAAACAAACTGTCATAGGGGCGTAGAACACAGGAACGTGTCTAGGTAAACATGCAGGGCTAGAGCCCAGTTAATCCCTCTCCTCATTGTCCTGTGACCCCCAGAGATCCTCAAAGCCCCAACTGGTCACCCAGTTCCGAAACTCCTAGGCGAGTCTATGTACAGGAGCACCCGGGAGCGGTGAGGTAGCAGGATTGAGGATAGTGTCCGCCACACAATTAAAGTCTCCCCCAAGAATTATACTCCCTCCTTGGAACAAATGCAGCTGCTCCGGCAGGTGGGCCAAGAACAGCAGCGGGTCCTGGTTAGAGGCAATCGCGCATCCAATTGTTGAAGGTTTACCATCTAGCCTCCTTTCTACCAAAACATACCTGACATCTCCGTCCGTATGCACCCACGTAGCCACAACAGTGAAGCCTTCCCGGATCCAAATCAGGGCACCCCGGGCATAAGAGAAGTACCCCGTTGCATACACCTGTCCCCTCCAGCGCCTCTGGAGTTGCTGCGCTTTCTTAGTTGTAAGGTGTGTCTCCTGTAAAAGAGCTATATGCACTGCCCTGCACTTCAGAAACATATATATCTTGTGCCATCGGGCGGCTGTCTGCACGCCTCTAATGTTCCAGGTCAAAAGTTTAAACTCAGTGTGTGTCGGGGTCCTATTAATGAAGTCTAATCCAAGTTAGGACCCCCAGTCCCTCCTCCCTGCACAACACATAGCACCTATAAGGTGATCGCACAACAGCTGGAACCTATATAACAGCTAAACAAACTTCCAACTCCCAACCCCAGAGCAGCTTGCCAACGGCCAGCCACCCAAATGTAAGCATGATGAAAAATGTATGTATCTTGAAACTGTTATCTACTAGTCAGTTGATATGGCTGCATGTGGGGGCATGTAAGTGTCCCAGACAGCGCGCTCCAACATCCGCACTGAACCAACAACTTCACGGCCAACCGCAACTCACACATGCCAGAAACAGAGCCCAGGGAGCAGAATTAAGCCCCCCCACAGCCAGCCAGGAATTACCACTTCAGGTACTGTGTGTAGTAATTGAAGGTTTTGTCCCCCCCCCCCAGCAGGGTTCAAGAAGAATACCATTAATTATGCAGGGGCATCAGAGGAATTCAGCCCTCAGTAAAGTCTCAGGGTCCCAGTGAGGTATAGCCATCATGCAGTTCTCGACGCACCCCCTCCCACCTGTGCTTCTGCCTTACTACTGTAATTTGAAAACACAAAGCAAGTCCTCTGCTGCCTGCGGAGTCAGATGAGTCATGTTATTTTTACTAGTAGAAGTATAGTCCGAACTGAAGTCCACAGAGTGACCATCAGAGTGGGTCCCCGTATCCGAGTCTACAGTCTTATTGTGGGTGACTCCAATTGCCGCTAGCAGTGACGCTGCTTTATCCTGGTCTGCCTGGACCCCGGACTCCACTGGCTCGACCCCGGTGACTTCTCCGCAGCCGCCTTCGTGGACGAGATTGCCTCTCTGGTGCACATCCGTTCGTTGCCCCCCACCTGTATTTGTCAAGCCACTGCGAGGTGTCTGTAGGAGTCAGGAAGATGTGGTTATTCCCATCCAACATAACTCACAGCTCACAAGGCAGTTGGTCAGCAGGGTGCTCCCCAGGAGATCCGGTCTGTCCCCCAGGGTCTCGACAATGCCCCTCCAGTGGCCAGGGGGGTAAAGAAAGTCAGAATCACTTTTATCAAGGTGTCCCCAGGGCAGGGTACACTCAATCCAGTCCACCAAAGCTCCCCCCAGACTCTGCCCAACATGGCCAGGTCCGATGCTCAGCCGCTGGCTCCTGGGTGCCGAACTGCACCCGAAGGAAGTCACCAGGGAGGATCCTCACTTACATGGAACCAGTGGACCCTTCACAATGTCAAGCAGGCTAACAGCATGTTGACTGGCCCCTCCGTAGTGCCACCAGGTTGGGCCTCCCTCATGGGCCTCATCGCACATTGCCCACATCCTCTCGACCCCACTCATCTCAGCAGATGCCAGCACACTGGCCAGGGGGCCTGCCCTCCCCCATGGGGCAGTGTGCCACCGCCCGTTGCCAGAGCGGACCCCTCACGGGCCTCGTAACCCAAGCATGGTGGCCCAGGCCTCTGGTGCAGTTAGCTGCGGTCACAGCGACCCACTCCCAGTGCATTCCCATCACCTTCGTAGTCCAGCTGACGCAGCCCTGTAATATCTCTGGTTTGAAGCGGGTTGGAAAGGTAAACAGCCATTACAACGAGGCTGTTACTACGCAAGTCATTACATCACATGCATTACAACGCATGCGATGTAACAACGCGTAGCCAGTCCTACGCATACCATTACATCGCATGCGCTTTTACAACGCATACGATGTAATGGCTATCCACATCGTTGTGAGGAAACTGAGGCTGTTCCGTTTCCTCACAACGACGTGCACCGCCCTCAGTCGACGCTGGAACCAGGAGAGAGGAACCACAAGGAGAGAGAGGTAAGGGGGATTGAGCATGGGGTGGGGGTTACTTTTTAAGGGTTTAGGGTAGTGTGGAAGTAGTGTTGTAATGTTTGTGTAGTGTAGGGTTGTTTTTAGGATTTAGGGTAGTGTTGGGGGGTCCTGCAGGGTAGTGTTAGAGTGTAGGTACCGGACAGGGGGTAGGGGGAGGGATGAGCTGGGGGTAGTGTTTTAGGGTTTAGGGTAATGTTTTGGTGTTTGTGTAGTGTAGGGTAGTGTATTTGGGTTTAGGGTAGGGTCGAGGTGGTCGTGCAGGGTAGTTCTAGAGTGTAGGGGCCAGACTGGGGTCGTGCTGGGGGTAGTGTTTTAGGGTTTAGGGTAGTGTTGTGGTGTTTGTGTAGTGTAGGGTAGTGTTTTAGGGTTTAGGGTAGTGTAGGGGGGTCATGCAGGGTAGTGTTTGAGTGTACAGACCGGACTGGGGGTAGGAGGAGGGTCGTGCTGGGGGTAGTGTTTTAGGGTTTAGGGTAGTGTTGTGGTGTTTGTGTAGTGTAGGGTAGTGTTTTAGGGTTTAGGGTAGTGGTTCGGTGTTTGTGTAGTGCAGGGTAGTGTATTTGGGTTTAGGGTAGGGTCGAGGTGGTCGTGCAGGGTAGTTTTAGAGTGTAGGGGCCGGACTGGGGTCGTGCTGGGGGTAGTGTTTTAGGACTTGGGGTAGGGGGAGGGTCGTGCTGGGGGTAGAGTTTTACGGTTTAGGGTAGTGTTGTGGTGTTTGTGTAGTGTAGGGTAGTGTTTTAGGGTTTAGGATAGTGTCGGGGGTCGTGCAGGGTAGTGTTTGAGTGTAGGAACCGGACTGGGGGTAGGGGGAGGGTCGTGCTGGGGGTAGTGTTTTAGGGTTTAGGGTAGTGGTGTGGTGTTTGTGTAGTGTAGGGTAGTGTTTTAGGATTTAGGGTAGTGTCAGGGGTCGTGCAGGGTAGTGTTTGAGTGTAGGGACCGGACTGGGGGTAGGGGGAGGGTTGTGCGGCGGGTAGTGTTTTAGGGTTTAGGGTAGTGTTGTGGTGTTTGTGTAGTGTAGGGTAGTGTTTCAGGGTTTAGGGTGGTGTCGGGGGTCATGCATGGTAGTGTTAGAGTGTAGGGACCGGACTGGACTGGGGGAAGGGGGAGGGTCGTGCTGGGGGTAGTGTTTGAGGGTAGTGTTGTGAAGTTTGTGTTGTGTAGGGGTAGTGTATTTGGATTTAGAATTTAGCGTAGTGTTGGGGGGGGTTTTAATTAAAAAAATGCGTTGTAAAAGTATGCAGGGATCCGTTGTAATGTCATTTTAAATGCATTTCAATACACTTGCGAACTAATGGTATGCGTTCTAATAACTTGCTTTGTAATGGTACTTGCGAACTAAAAACATCGTTGTAAAAGCATGTGTTGTTTTGCTTTGCGTTGTATCGACATATATTCGGTTTGAAAAGCAGTTTGTGCTGCTGGGAAAGGAGGATTAGTACGGAGGGTCGGAGCAGAGCGATAGTCTCATTCGTCTGCCATCTTCCCGCAGCAGGCCACCCCCCAAAGAAATTTAGCAACATGACTCTTGATTAACTCATTGGACTAGAAGGACGTTATATATATTTATGTAAAATAGCCATACCTCTACAGATGTATGAGACAATGTACTAAGATTCCATCAGCAAAAACTGGTCCCAAATTGCGCCCCAAATGTTTGGGAATATAACCTAATTTTGAGATCTGACCCATGTACTGTAAGGTCAGTTCATAAAATCAACATTGGCAGGGGGTCATAGAATGGGCTGTCTATTTAAAGTTAATTAGACAAGTCACAGTTTGCGACCCCCTGTGACTCGCTGAAAAAAAACAAAGATAGCGGCCTGCACGGGACACCAGACCACAGTACCTGTGTTTGCATTTCCAAATGAGAAATGTTTTATTTTATATTTTAAAGCGGACCAAGTTACTTAAAGGGATCAGCACTGCTTTAAAATTTAAAAAAAATAAAGCATCCTGTATGGGAAAACATCAGAAAAAGCAGGATGCTGTTCCTTGAGTATTCCCTCCGAGGCTACCAACTATATTCCCAAAGGAGAAGAGGTCACAAAGGGCTCCTTTCCTTTTTTGACCTAGTTACAACCTGCTTTGAGGAGTCAGTAACTGATCAATGGATTGACTTTCCAATCAGCCGCGGCCCGTGCAGGTAAGAGTAGTGAGGCCGGGTTGAGGGGGGGGAGGGGATTCGATAGTCGACCACGAGGGAAAATTAAATAAATAAATCATTTTCCCTTGTCGTCTCTCGAAATAACCCCCCATCCGGCCCCACCACCCTACCGCTTTTACCGTCATGGGCCACAGCTGATTCCAATTGTGGTTGTAAACCATTGATACATAAGTAACCGAATTGTAATTTGAATTGAATGCAGAACACAAAGCGTCCGCCTCGCCCCCTTCCGATCCAAGGCCACCAAGATCATCTGCGGCGTACCCCAAGGCTCCTCCCTCAGCCCAACGCTGTTCAACATCTACATGGCACCCCTCGCCCACGTCGCCCGACAGCACAACCTCAACATCATCTCCTACGCCGACGACACCCAGCTGATCCTCTCCCTCACCAAAGACCCTCACACCGCCAAAGCCCACCTCCACGAAGGAATGAAGGCCGTCGCCGAATGGATGAGGACCAGCCGCCTGAAGCTGAACTCGGACAAGACGGAGGTCCTCTTCCTTGGTTCCAACCCTTCAGCCTGGGACGACTCCTGGTGGCCAACATCACTGGGAACAGCCCCGCCACCCACCGACCACGTACGCAACCTAGGGGTCATCCTCGACCCCACCCTCTCCATGACTAAGCAGGTCAACGCCGTTTCCTCATCCTGCTTCAACATCCTCCGAATGCTCCGCAGGATCTTCAAGTGGATCCCCACCGAAACAAGAAAAACAGTCACCCAGGCCCTCGTCACCAGCAGGCTGGACTACGGTAACGCCCTCTACGCAGGAACGACGGCTAAGCTCCTGAGATGGCTGCAACGCATCCAGAACGCCTCTGCACGTCTTATCCTCGACATCCCCCGACGCAGCCACATCACACCCCACCTGAGAGACCTGCACTGGCTCCCTGTCAACAAGAGGATAACCTTCAAGCTCCTCACCCACACACACAAAGCACTCCACAACTCCGGACCAGCCTACCTCAACAGACGACTCAGCTTCTACACCCCCACCCGCCAGCTCCGCTCGACCAGCCTCGCCCTCGCCACAGTCCCCCGCATCCGGAAAACGACCGCCGGCGGCAGATCCTTCTCCCACCTCGCCGCCAAGACCTGGAACACCCTCCCCACCAACCTCCGACAGACCCAAGACCTACTGGCCTTCAGAAGACTCCTCAAGACCTGGCTCTTCGATCAGTAGCAGCACCACCCCCCTCTTCCCCCAGCGCCTTGAGACCCTCGCGGGTATGTAGTGCGCTTTATAAGTGACATGATTGATTGATTGATTGATTGATTGATTGATTGAATGCCCCTTTCATATACCTTTCAAATTCTGAATCAGAATGGGTCACAAAACCCATGGTATGAGTTAAAAAATTGGTTTTGTACATACCCAAGAGGGATTTTGCGGTCACATTCCCAGTGATTTCTGAATCACAGGGTTTGTAATTAAAAAACAATTTTTATGGATTGGCCCTAAGATAGAAGATGAATTATAAATCAATAAAACCTTTAATTCTTGCTTAATCTCAGACATGCAGATAATACACGTTTTTTTAAATGCTGGGTTCGCATAGAAGTAAATTTGTTTTTGCAAACGTATTTATGCCCAAGCCTAACCTGAGACAGCAAGAAGACTATCTGGCACATGCATCAAGCTAGGATTTTGCGAGTCCTTAATAGTTAATATTAAGGATTCGCAATTAAGGATTCGCAAAATCCTATGCATGGAGGAATCGCTATAATAATAGTTATTCCTTCACATTCCTTATTTGCGACTCGCAAATTGCGAGTCGCAAATAAGGAATGGCTTCCCATTCATTCCTATGGGCCTACAGGCCCATAGGAATGAATGGGAAATTGCGAGCGCTATTTCGAGTACCAATAGGTACTCGCAAATTGCGCATGCAATTTCAAGGGTGCAGGGGTGTCAAAAGGACACCCTGTTGCACCCCTGAAATTGATCCATGCACATATGTTGCGCACACACATGTCCTAAGGACATGTGTGTGTGTAACCTTCAACTTTGAAAAATGCACTTTAGTGCATTTCTCAAGTTTTTGCAATTTACCATGAAGTTCAACTTCATGGTAAATTGCGCCCTAGTAGCGAAATCGCTAAATTTTTTACTTTGTTGCATTGCATTTAAGGAATCTCAATTTGCGATTCCTTAAATGCAATCGCAATTTAAGTAATCGAAATTTAGAGATTACCTAAATTGCGATTTTTGCATTTGGGATGATGCATCCCAAATGCAAAAATACCGATTGCAAAGGGGCAGATTCTGAGAATCTGCCCGTTTGCGACCGGTTTTTCTTTTGATGCATGTGCCTGTATCTGTTTAAAATTCATATAAATGAAGTCAAAACAGTTTATTATGAGTGCTTTCAAATAAAGTCTACTGCAGCAAGAGAATATATTTCTGAGAGTTGAAATCAACATTTCATGAGGGAACATTATCTTAGAACCTGAGCGTAGCTGCTGTGGCCGTTTTAGTGAATCGTTTTATAGAGTTAATTAATATCTTTCTGGCCAAAGCGTCTTTAGTCATAACCACAAATCACCTCCAGCATTTCATTAAACTGTAACTTTGATGAATGCATTGACCCATTAACCCTTCCATTGCCTTGCACAAGTAATTCACAACCTTGCAAATTGTGCATGATCTTTGTTTTCAATACAATAAAGACAGTTCTAGGTTCCAACCCTTAACTGACAGAAAGGGAATAGGTGTCATATTTTTCTCTTGTAGAGACTTTAGATTGACTGTGGGGTATCTATTCTTTGCTTCTGGATGTTATTAAAGAATGCAAGCAACCTTTGCAATAAAAGTTGCTTTGGCTGATTCTGTTTCAACAAGGTCATTCTGTGATCAGGAACCTTTGAAGTATAGTCCAGAATATTGGTATTTTTACATCAACTAAATGATGCTCAGCACTATTCCATTCTTTTTGATTCCAATGTCTTTCTGAAATGATCATGAACTTACTATTCTAAGTGTTTATCTTATTGTTTCAATATATAAGTCCAGAGCTTAATTTTAAAGCTCGCTGGTGGAGCACATTCTTTCATCAATATTGATATTTACCTGCTCCTTTCTTTTAACCATTTTAACAAGTGACAATCGGCTAGCTTTCAGGTGAAATCTAGAAGGGCTAACATGCAATAGTTTGTGGGATCCAATTTCAAGTCACTTTTGAATACTGGCATAAAAAAATTCCCCGGTTGTCTTCCTGCAGCGTGGAATTTCTAGTTACATATAACGCTTGTGAGGAGTAAACAAAGAATTATAGCTCACTTTACCAGAGACTGTTGATTCACAATTCATAGGATAGTTTTTCACCTGATTTCTTTGCTGCAGCTGCCCATTACTTATGGGCAGCTTATTTTCTGTAGAGGTCCTCAACTGCATAAAGATCTAACTTATATATCTGCTACATTAATGATCAAAGAGAACAAGGAGCAAGACCTCTGACCCCTAGTCGGAGTCACTGCTCTCCCCCGCGTAGGTCCACCGTTAAGACTCTGCCCTTATCGCCAGCTTCTGCTCCTCAAGTAGGTGTTCGAGGCCCTCCTCCACACACAGGCTCCTGCCAGCACCTCATCCCTCTTGGTCTAGTGGAAAAGCACCCTGCTCTTCTGCTATTCCGCTACGGTCTGTGTCTTTTGTCTCTTTGCCTGTTCTGTGACTTTTGACTGCTCTGGGTCTTTTGTTTCTTTGCCTGTTCTGGGTCTTTTGACTCTTTGCCTCTCTTTTAATTTCTTTCTATTTGCCTCTTTCATATTCCATTTCTTTCTATTGCCTCTTTTCCATTTCTGTCTCTTTTGCCTCTCTTCCCCTCCCTGCTTCCTCTTCCCACGCTCGCCGCCGCTGCTGCCCCCGCGGCACCTCCCCTCACCAGCGTGTCGCTCCCGCATCCCAGCTGAACGCCATTCCCAAACCCCTACTTAATGGCAGCCACTGCCTGGCAAGAAGAGCAAGACCTCTGACCCCTGGTCGGAGTCACTGCTCTCCCCCGTGCAGCTCCACTGTTAAGGCTCTGCCCTTAGTGCCAGCTTGTGCTCCTCAGGTAGGTGTTCGAGGCCCTCCTCCACCCGCAGGCTCCTGCCTGAGCGTCATCCCTGGTGTTCTAGTGGAAGAGCATCCTGCTCTCCTGCTATTCCGCTCTGGTCTGTGCCTTTTGTCTCTTTGCCTGTTCTGTGTCTTTTGTCTCTTTGCCTGTTCTGGGCTTTTGTCTCTTTGCCCGTTCTGAGTCTTTTGTCTCTTTGCCTGTTCTGGGTCTATTGTCTCTTTGCGTCTCGTTTCATTTCGCTCTATTTGCCTCTTTAATATTCCATTTCTTTCTATTGCCTCTTTTCCATTTCTGTCCCTTTTGCCTCTCTTTCCCTCCCCACTCCCTCTTCCCATGCTCCCCGCCGCTGCTGCCCCCGCTGCCTCTCCTCCCCAGCGTGTTGCTCCCACCTGCCGCCTCCCAGCTGATCGCCCTCCCCGACCCCTTCTTAATGGAGGCCACTGTGCGGCATGAAGAGCAAGACCTCTAACCCCTGGTCGGAGTCACAGCTCTCCCCCGTGCAGCTTCACTGTTAAGGCTCTGCCCTTAGCACCAGCTTGTGCTCCTCAGGTAGGTGTTCGAGGCCTACCTCTGCCCACAGGCTTCTGCCTGCACCTCATCCCTGGTGGTCTAGTGGAAGCGCACCCTGCTCTTCTGCTAGTCCGCTCTAGTCTGTGTCTTTTGTCTCTTTGCCTGTTCTGTGTCTTTTATCTCTTTGCCTGTTCTGGGTCTTTTGTCTCTTTGCCTGTTCTGGATCTTTTGTCTCTTTGCCTCTCTTTTCATTTTTTTCTATTTCCCTCTTTTATATTCCATTTCTTTCTATTGCCTCTTTTCCATTTCTGTCCCTTTTGCCTCTCTTTCCCTCCCCGCTCCCTCTTCCTATGCTCCCTGCCGCTGCTGCCCCCACGGCCCCTATCCCCCAGCATGTCGCTCCCGGTCCCGCCTCCCAGCTGATCGCCCTCCCCTGAGCCCTATTTAATGGCGGCCAAAGGCAAGCCCATCTGCGCCCGTCCATGACCCGACTACGACCAGCGCCAGAGACCCGCCACTACGACTTCAGCACTCTCTATGCTCTAAACACTGGATGCAACAATAACTGCCAGCTCTCATCGCCGAGCAACACGAAAGGCCCGATCTCCTGCCGACACTGCCACCCCACCTTCACCCACCTCTGGACACCGGCAGCAACCCCCAACCCACCGACCGCCACCGGACAGCTGCATCCTCCTCAACGTATGCTCCCTGCATAGACACGCCGTAGAAATCTGTGACCTCCTCAAATCTCACAAGCCCGACGTTGCCTTCCTCACAGAGACCGCAACTGACATCGCAACCGCCATCCCCGACGGATACAAAATCCTGAGAAAAGACCACCCCAACTGCCCAGGAGGAGCCCTCGCCATCGTCCACAAGAGCTCCCTGCGATTGACAACCACCAACTCGGACGATGCCTCGCCCCCTATGGAACACATCCACTTCCAGATCCAGCCCAACCCCTGAACGACGCTCTGCGGAACCCTCACCTACAGACCTCCTGGACCGGCACCCCCTTCACCAATGTCATCGCCAACCACATCGCACCCCACACCCTCGCCTCTACAGACTACATACTACTCGGAGACCTGAACTTCCACCTGGACAACCACAGCGACCCGAAAACCACCACCCACCTAGAGAACCTCACCAACATAGGACTGAAGCAACATGTCTCCACCCCCACTCACACAGCAGGACACACAGTCGACCCCATTTTCACCAGAGGAAACAACATTTGC
This sequence comes from Calotriton arnoldi, assembly GCA_963921515.1. Classification (NCBI taxonomy): domain Eukaryota; kingdom Metazoa; phylum Chordata; class Amphibia; order Caudata; family Salamandridae; genus Calotriton; species Calotriton arnoldi. The sequence continues at coordinate 813,406 of CAWUFW010008346.1, forward strand.
TTCAGCCACACCACGGAACTGCTCTGGACTGACACCACTGCATTCATTTTTCCTTAACGAAACCCACCGCACACAAGTACACACGCCACCTCCAACGCAGAAGCTAGAACAAAGTCTCAGAAGAACACCTCACCTCCGCCCTCACCTGCACTCCGCCCCCACTTACGACAGATGCCAACACAGCGGCAAGCAAACTCCACCAATGGATCGCCAACTGCACCAACATGCTCGCCCCCTTCAGAAACCCACGAGACGACACAACAAAAAAGCCAAATGGTTCACCATAGATCTCAGAGAATACAAGCGCTCCTGCAAATGACTGGAGAAGACATGGAGAAACAGAAAAACCCCGGATGGACGATCCACCTACAAGAAAGCCATCACAGCACACCATCAACTCATCAGATCAACAAAGAAAAACTTCATTCAAGACAGAATCCTCTCCAATGTCTACAACTCCGAGAAACTCTTCACCATAATACAGGATTTTGCAAGACCCAACAGCTAAACAACCTACGTCCCACCCTCCCAAGACCTCTGCAACAAATTCAGCTCCTTCTTTCACCTCAAGATCAAGACGATCTACATCAACTACGATGACCAAGATCAGTGCACCGCCTCAACTCACACCTGCAACGACACCACCCAAAAGACCCTTCTCACCTAGACCCCTCTCACCACAGAAGACACCTTAAAGACAATGAAGAGCATCCACTCCGGAGCACCTTCTGACCCCTGCGCACCGTGCATCTTCCACAGAGCCGTCACTGCCATCACACCCAAGCTAGGCTGAACGATCAACTGCTCCCTTGAGACAACCACATTCCTTAGCAACTGGAAGCGCACCGAAATCAACCCCCTCCTACAGAAGCCCTCCGCAGACCCAACGGACCTCAAGAACTTCAGGCCCATCTCACTGCCAAAGTCATCGAAAAGACCGTCAACACCCAGCTAGCACACTTCATAGAAACCAACAACATCCTAGCCACCTCTCAATCAGGATTCCGTGACTACCACAGCACCGAGACCGCACTCCTCGCCGCCACCAATGACATCCATGCCCTACTCGACCAAGGCTATACGGCAGCCCTCATCCTCCTGGACCTATCAGCGGCATTCGACACCGTCTCCCACCACACACTAGCCACCACACTCCACGACGTCGGCATCCAAGGAAAGTCCTTATACTGGACATGATCTTTCCTCTCATGCAGAACACAGAGAATAAGACTCCTGCCCTTCCTCTCAGAACCGACAGAGATCAGATGTGGAATACCCAAGGATCCTCCCTCAGCCCCACACTCTTCAACATCTACATGGCCCCCTCACAACCATCGTCAGAAACCGCAGGCTCAACATTGTCTCCTATGCCGATGACACCCAGCTCATCCTCTCCCTCACCAAGTAACCCGACACCACCAGGCACAACTTTCAAGCAGGGATGAAAGCCGTCGTGACCTGGATGAGGAACAGCTGCCTGAAGCTCAACTCGGAGAAAACAGAAGTCCTCATCCTCAGCTCCACCCTTTCTGCATGGGACGACACCTGATGTCCCGCACCCTCGGAAACCCACCCAACCCAATGGACCAGGCACGCAACCTCAGCATCATAATCGACTCATCACTCACCATGAATCTCCAGATCAACGCTGTAACCTCCGCATGCTTCAACACCCTCCGCATGCTTCGCAAGATGTTCAAGTGGATCCCCCCGACTCCAGGAAAACCATCACTCACGCACTCATCACCAGCAGATTGGTCTACGGCAACGCCCTCTAAGCGGAATCAACAAAAAACACATCACCCAACACCTCCGCGACCGCCACTGGCTCCCCGTCGAAAGAAGAATAACCTTCAAGCTGCTCATAAACACCTACAAAGCCCTTCACAACCTTGGACCCCAATACCTCAACAACCGAATCTCCTTCCACGCCCCCAAGAGAAACCTCCCCTCAGCTGACCTTGACCTAGCCACCGTCCCACATTTCTACAGGACCAGAGCAGGTGGAAGATCCTTCTCTTACCTCGCAGCCAAGACCTGGAACGAACTCCCCCTTCATGCCCGACGGAGACCGACACTGCACCAATTCAGGAAGAACCTCAAGACCTGGCTCTTCGAATGACTCCAGCGGAGCTACTCACACCCACCTCCAGCACCTTGAGACCTTCACGGGTGAGTAGCGTGCTCTACAAGACCCTGATTTATTGATTGAGAGAACATTGTGTTCATTCAAATTTTGTTATCTTCAGACCTGGCAACAATAGGCAAGTATTGTCTAAAAGGTCTTCTGGTGTAGGTTAATTTTCATTTGTGCTTAAGCCTTGTTTGGCCATTCGTCTTTCAGCTCATGCTTTTGAAGATTGTAAACAGCTTTGATTTTTGTCTGGTTGTAATTTATTTGAGGTTTATTTTATTTATAATATGTATACAGTGCATACATTCACCATAAAGGTATGTTGGCATTGCAACCTAATCCAGTATGAGGGAAAGCAAAAGTAACAAGTGCATCATTAATTCCCAATTTTAAGATTGTGGGGAAGGATACAGGCAGGTCTTAAGGACTTTCCTAAATTGCAAGAGTGAGGGTTGAGAATGAAAGCATGGGGAAATTAGTTTCAGTGTCTAGTAGCCACTACTGAGAAAGCTCTGTCTACAATGGAGGAGTGGCGATACTTAGGTAGTGCCACTAGAAAAGAGGACTCTGAATGCAATTGGCTCTTAGGTTTGTAAAAGAAAAGCCACTGACATAAGGGACATAGGTGTTTAGCAAAGAGTGCTTTGTGACCCAAACAAAGTGATTTGAGTAGCACTGTCTTTCACCAGAAGTCAGAGCAGTGATGGAAAAGCCGGTGAAATAGGGTCTGTTTTCATGAGATTTAGGGGCATATGTATCAAGAAAGCGTTTTGCAACTCCTTAATAGCGAATTTTAGTGATTCGCTATTAAGGACTCGCAAAAGGCAATGTATGTAGGATTCACAATATTAATTGCGATTCCTACGGATTCCTTAATTGCGAATCGCAAATTGGAATGAATGGGAAGACATTCGCAATTTGCGAGTACCCATTAGGTGCTCGCAAATTGCGAATGCAATTTCAAGGGTGCACAGGCGTCAAAAGGACACCCTGTTGCGCCCCTGAAATAAGCATGTGTGCACATGTGACGCACATATATGCCCTAAGGGCATGTATGTGCGCCACATGGCACTTTGAAAAATGCTAAAAAGTGCATTTTTCAAAGAAATGGCAAATTACCACCAACTAGAAGTTCGTGGTAATTTGCAATTTCTAAAGGCAAAATCGCACAACTTGGGTGCTTCCAGAATTGCATTTAAGGAATCGCAATTTGTGATTCCTTAAATACATTCGCAGAATAGGGAATCGCAAATTTTGCGATTCCCTATTGTGCGCGGGCCTTTTGGGATGGTACATCCCAAAAGGCTTTCCGTTCGCAAACGGGCTGATTCTGAGAATCGGTCCGTTTGCGAACAGGAAAAGGCTTCATACATATGCCCCAGAGTGTCTGGTCCATCTTCTTGAGATTAGGCTTCAGCCTGGCTGCAAAATTGTGGACCAGTTGCAGCTTCTGTCTATACTGAGTGGACATAATCAAAAAAATGGCATTACAATAGTTTAAGTGTGCAATAAAAGGAATAAGAATGAGAACTTTATCAGAAAAAGAAAAGAGATGAAGACCCTTTTCCAAAAGGAAAATTAAAATACAAAAAAACTAACAACAGAATGGATTTTGATTCAAAGACTTTTTACACTTGTTACTGGTGTAGGTTTACGAGCCAATAATCAAAGGTCAGTATAACAATTCCCTCACTGAGGATTGTGCAAGAGGAAGATGAATTACTAACATTCAAATTAAGCTGAGTTTGAGTTATCCGAGCATTGACTTTTTGTAGGCAGTCATGAATATTGCTTGCACTTGATGATACTGTAGTAATTAAGTCCAGTAGCCGAGATGCAGTTTCTGTTGATTTATTCAGTCTTAGTTTCAGGATGTTATGTTCATATAAAGCAGCCCCACCATGAGCAGCCAACCTGCTGCTCAGCCCATCTTCAACTGTCACACCTCACCTCACAGGCACCCAAACATTCCATTCATGTCATCACAACAACATTCCACACAGCACATTCACACTGGCTGAGCAGCTGGGGATAAGGTAACAGGGTAAATACATAAACAGGATACTACATATCCTCCCCTCTCATACCGCACAAAGATTTAACAATAAGAACCATAAAAAGAGAAATATGATAAAGTACACAAATGCATATAAATTTACAACAAAAACCACAGTAAGCATTAAAGAAAATATAGAGAAGAAGCGCAGGAAAAATATACAAGAGACAATGAAGATGCAATAGACAAAAGAACAAGCAAAGATGAAAATAATTCATAGCAAAAGAAATATACAAACACTGAGAAGTTGCGTAGATAAATATACCATAAAATATATCACACATCCTCCCCCTCTATAAATTTCATAAAATATAGCATATAATTGGCAGAAGAAACATGTTAACTGAACGACAAAATCGCACTAATGTCAACCACCAACTACACCCACTGGCCAGACAGGCATGAGAGGAGGAATGACACAGCACGACATGAACATGTCATAGGCACGACTCACACACTGTAAAAAAATAGAAGATGTAAGTGTAGGACACCCGATCAAACATCTCAAAGACAAAGATGAGTGAAATAACCAGCAACCACAGAGGACGCACACACCAAACCAACATCCTTAGTGTAAGGAGGATAAGGGAAAACTGTGAAAATGAGTGACTCCACCCATACAGCCAATCATTGTGTAAGGGTAGCAAAAAAAGCATGTGAAAATGGGTGACTAACCCATACAGCCACTCCTAACCTAAAGGCAGTAACCCGAAACGTGTAGCACAAGGTGACTTACACACCGTTAACTAAAACTTATAGCACAAGATAACATATACACCGTCAATCAAAACGTGTAGCACAGGGTGCCTTACACACTATAAAAACAAAACGTGTAGCACAAGGTGATTTACACACCATTAACAGATCCCTGATGTAAGGGTACAAAAGATTAACCTAAACAATAGCGAACACATCCCATGACGCAGTCCCACGTGTAAAGGATGTGTACAATGCACTGTAGCAGAAACGTAATGTAAGAGATATGGGAAAGAGTCCATGCAACAACCTGGTGTATTGTGTGAGAAAACAGCAAAACACATATGGCAAATCCCAGGCAAACGCAGAGCAACTTTTTAAACAGGACAAACAAAACACGACCCCCAAAAGACACTGGTGAGAGACATCTCACTACTTCTATATGGAACGTGATTCATACCAACCCCATAGGCATGGCAAGAATGAAAAGTATTGGAGATAATGCACTACTTAGGGAGATCAAATTCATAAGGCATGGCATATTTGATGTTAAAAAAAATACTATAGGCATGTGCCACATTCATTGGAACAATACAAAATGTAAATATGCGCACTCCCAAAGCACACACTAAAACATTGCAGCATTCATGCACTCATGCATAGGCAGTGAATACACCATGAAATGAAAAAAGATGTAAAAGTGATCATCTCCCAAAATCATATCCAGATAAACTTGAGTGAGAAATATCTCAGTTACACAGGTATGAATAGTCATCCGCATTTAAAAAAAATAAAAAATTATCCCACAACAGTTTGTATGTGATCCGAACACCAGGAAATAAAATTCGACATGCCACATTAAATCGAGGTGGAAGGTGTATTCCCGACTGCAGAGGGCTTCATGCAAGCACAGGTCGCAGAACAGAAAATTCCTGAAGGACAGAGACAGTCACCCAACCAAAAATTTACCATGTCCGGAAAACTTCTAGTTTCAAGAATGTACTTGTAAGAAAGAAAGTGATGTAAGATCACTCGGACAGCGTGCTCTGAACTAGACCGGTTTTTGCATGCTGCCTCCCACAAGATGGTGAAACGATGTGGTGATGCTCGCCAGGTGGCTCAAGGCTCGTCCCTGCTGGAAGACATCCGCCATCAACTTGGCAGCTGCTCAAAAATGACGTCATAAAAGGAGATCCCTCAGTCGCTCCGTGCGACTCCATAAACAGGGTATGCTGCACGCGCAATATTATAAATTTAAACCGCAGCGTAACGGTTTAACCGACCTCACAGTGGCAAGACTTTAAAGTAAAGACCAACAAATTAAAAATAGAATGAGTCTCACCTTTGATGGCAAAGTGGTAGTAGCTTTGTCAAACAAGTTACCTGCTACTCCTAGACAGGTAGTTCACACCATTTATGCAGGTGCAGGTAATCTGGCCATGAAATAGTTTACCTGTCCGACTGGCAGAAGATTTAAGGCATAGTCTGACGGGATCACCGGCTTGCTGCAATTTGTATTAAAACGAGAAGTCCCAAACATGTACTAAAGCGACACGTCTTGGCTGGGACCATCACATATAAAGGATTCATCTGGCTCCTTGTTTATGAGAGTAGACAATGTGGCAAAAATGAGTTTCGTTGACAGAAATATCATCCTCTGACCTAAATGTCCCGTGGCTTGTCGCAGCCAAAACATTGAATTGTTCTTGGACAATTTAGAGAAACTACACTATGTAAGCAGACATATGCCCGGTTGGCGGCTTCCAATGTGGAGGTCACTGGTGGGGCTGATAGTCATTAGAGCAATATCGATCAATCTTTATTTATTTGTTTGGTTAATTAAAACCCATACAAACATTTTTTAAAACCTTAAAAACACGAGGTACAGTACAATTGGTTCCTGTTGAACGAATATTATATTAATCCTACTTCAAAACCTGGTGTGGATTTATCCAGTTATGAATAGTGCCTAAATCCCTTGATTATATAATGATATAAAGTGCAAAAGCAGTGATACTAAGAACCCTTTTAAAGTATGGTCCACTTTATCTGTTTCCTTATTGCGGCCATGCTATATGCTGTTAATTAAGATGCAATACATACAATAAAAACTTTATCCAATATTTCTGCGTTGGTGCACGTTCCTTGTATAATCTTTCCACTCCGCAGTTTTTCTTTTTTTTTGTTTTTTTAGATAAAACTGTTCCTTTGACTACTATTCTTATTTTCTGAGTCAGCTTGCCAGAGGAGATTCCTTATTTGTATAAAATATTTTACACCTCTGCAAGACAAGATATTTGATGAGCCCTAAATCCAGCAGATCACAGCTTGTCTGCATGTGCGAATGTTTAGCTCATTAAAAATAGATTTAAAAAAGATTTCCTTAGATCCTTAACTGCAGGGCATGCACACAACAAATGAGTTATTGTTTCGTTAAAATAACAACATAATCGACAGTTCGCAGCTTGTTGTTTGCTTTTCCATGATGGCAGAAGATCCTTCGAGTCATGCATTCCTAAACGATATTGGATGAAGCTCTTTTTTATCTCAATGCGAAAGTGAGCTGCTAGATAAGCATGAGGCTTTACATGTGTGTAGGAGTTTATCACTGTCCATGCATGTTGTCGTTTGGTCAAGATTTTTTTGTCTTCCAAGAGGGATTTCTTCTTTGCCGAATTGTTGCAAACCTTGCTGAATTTTGCCCTTTCTTCCATGCTATCCCATGCTGATTGAATGTCCAGTTCCTCTAAAGATTTTCTCAAGTAAGCACCCCATGTGTTGGATAATTCTTGGTCCATTTGAGCTTTGATCTCTACCCAGCATAAGCTGTTCAATGAGCCGGGTTCAGATGATCGGAATTTATGGCACAGCTTCACAAAGGAATTCATGCTTCGGAATTTCTGGTTCTGGAGACCAAATTCTAGCTGGACCTGTGCGGGGGATGCAGACTTGAGGAGACTAAAGACGGCCTTATATACCTTGGTCTGAAGCTCATTAACTCATAACTCGGACTCCTTACCAAGCCATGTTTCTAGGCCGTATGACAGGGTAGGTAAAGTTTGTGCTGCCATCACTTTTAGGAGGTGGGTATAGGTCAGGCTGTACAATTTTTTGTTCAGCAGATTGAAGGCGAAGATTAGTGATTGGGCTTTAGCTCTTAATCCATTTTCTGGTCCTTATATGTCGTGCCCCGCCCCAGTTTTATGCCCAGGTATTTGTACGAAGTTTGCTCTTCGACTTGGTCACCGTTGACGAACCATTTGGACTTGTTTTTTTTGGGATAGTCATTAGAGCAATAGGTCTCTCCAGTTCTTCTTCTTGTTTACCTTAATGTACTTTAAAAGTTCTTCTTTTTGTAAGCTCCTTTGTATAGGTTTCTTCTTTCAGTATTTTGTTTTGTAGCACACAGAGTTTGTTTTTCCATGAATCGTCGCCAAAAATATGTAGTAATTAAGTCCAGTAGCCGAGATGTAGTTTCTGTTGATTTATTCAGGCTTAGTTACAGGATGTTATGTTCATATAAAGCAGCCCCACCAGGAGCAGCCATCCTGCTGCTCAGCCCATCTTCAACTGTCACACCTCACATCACAGGCACCCAAACATTCCATTCATGTCATCACACCAACACTCCATGCAGCACATTCACACTGGCTGAGCAGCTGGGGATAAAGTAACAGGGTAAATACATAAACAGGATAATACAGATACATATCTAGAAATCTTGAAAACAAATTGTCTATCATCCACATACAAGAAGGGAAGAAAGCCAAAAGTCTGATTGAGAATTGCTAATGAAAGCTTGTAGATATTACAGGAACAGTACTGAGCATCATGAAATCCAGAGGTCTACAATCTAGCCTCGGAATGAAAGGTTGGCAGAGAGGCTTGTACTGTTCTATTAGAAACTGCTGGAACCTGAATACAACAGTGCCACCAATACCTCAAGTCTCAAGGTGCTTAAGTAATAGCTGATGATCAACAGTATCAACCTCTGCAGAGAAGTCCAACACTATCAGTGTGGAAGGGATATTTTGGTCTGTACAGCAATGACGCTTGTCAGTTGCTGCTAGGACCACTGTCTCAGGAGTGCACCCAGAAGAAGATGTAAAAGACTGTAAGAAAAAAGGGTATTAAGCAATGGACCCTTTTTGGGATTTCCTGCCTAACCCAGGGAATTCTTGGACACTCTAATATGTACCGTTACATTGGAGGCCCTTCTAAGCTTCCAGGATCAGTCTGCTTAGAGTCTACTAGATGCGGGTGTAACTCTGCAGAACAATTACTCAAGATGCGATCCTTCATGACCAAATTATATACCCCATAATAAGTATTAACTTTCCTGCCTTTCGCCCAGTTCTAGTGCTTTCAATAAAATGTTGACAAAGTCATCCCAAGATTGTTGTGGATCATTAGGGGTACCTTACTTCATCTTATGTTACTCTTCAGTAATGAAACCAAACATATGCAGTAGTGTATCCTTCGTGCTATTGTAGGTCCAAGTTACCTCCTCATCTACAGTTAGGAGTGTATCCCTCCCTGTTTAGGCACCAACCCCCACAACAGCTCTATTGCTGTTTGCCCATCTTACACATCCTCAATTGCCTCTCCTAAGAATCAAACCATTTGTCAATTACATCACCTACCACAAAGCTAGGCACAACAATTTTAGTCAATGTAGGGAGTGACGACTACCCTGTGCGACACTTCACTCTTGCTGCTGCCATCTCCTTTGGACTTAAATCCCAGTCTGTCTCTCTTCTCAAGTCCTGTTTCTTCTCCTCTAGTGCAATGTTCTTCCCCACAAAGACAATGAAAGTCAGCTTGGCCTGGTAGTCCCTGTCTGACTGCTGTTCACTGTACTCTGTCTAGCGGGCTGTCAGCTCTGAAGGGCTCATGCTGTGGGGGTCCTTACTCTCTGCCCTGAAAAATGCACACAGGAAGCTTCCTTGACACTGTTTATCATCTGGCTCCTCTTCTCGCTTGGCTTCCTCAATCTCCTCTGAGGTGATCTGTAGCTGACAGTCCTTTTACCAGGCCCTGGAAATCCTCCTTTTTGTACTCCCTGATCACCTTAAGTCCTCTCTGCTTAGCCACAGTTTCAACTCTCCAGTGCTGAGGCTCTCCAATGCAGACAGATACACAACCATTTTCCCAAAATAAGTAAGGTGCAAAAATTGAATACAAAAATTAATTTGGAAAAAAACAAAAAATGACCCAACCATAATAAAATAAATGAAAAATCAAATGTGCTGTTTATTGAGTTAAAGGATTTAGTTCTGAATTGCTCTACTCCACATCAATCAATTAGCATCAAGGCATAAGTTAAAAATGCTCTTGAACTAATTTTAAGATAATCTTATTGTAAAACACTATTGTATATCAGCTTCTATATTTTTAGCATAATTTATTTTGGATTATATAGTTTAATATTACATTGTTATAATAATTTTTACCAAAGTTATTTTAAAGGTTCCTCACTCAGCCCTACACTCTTCAATAATTTATTTTATTTATTTATTAAATTTATATGGCGCACAGCTACCCAGAGGTTTCCCGGCGCCTACGGACATACAAGACAAGAGATAAGGGCCAGAGCTATTGATAAAAAGGCTCTACTGATTAAAAAGCCACGTTTTCAATTCTTTGCGAAATTTGAGGTAGTGCTTTTCAAGACGAAGATGCATTGGAAGAGAGTTCCAAAGGGAAGGAGCCAGATAGGCAAAAGAACGTCCTCCCATTCTGGCACGTTTGATCCTGGGTACCTGGAATTTTAATTGATTAGAGGATCGTAGTAGGCGTGAGGGACGATAATGGTGCACCAAAGCACTTAGATAGTGGGGAGCTGAGCCCATGTTTATTCTGTGCATATAGCAAAGGGCTTTAAATTTGGCGCGATTGCCAATTCTCAGCCAGTGTAGTTTACGAAGTGAACCTGAAGTGGAAGCCATTCTGGGTAGTTGGCAAAGCAGTCTTGCCGCGGAATTTTGGACTACCTGTAGCTTGCGGAGCACTTCCTTACTAGCACCCAGATAGAGCACGTTGCCGTAGTCCAATCTGGACACTACTAAGGCCTGGATGACAGTTTTTTGCGTAGCGGAAGGAAGCATCCAGAGAATTTTCCTAAACCACTTTAGAATAGCAAAACAAGTGGAGGCAACTTTGATCACTTGCTGCCTCATAGACAATTGGTCGTCAATAATAACGCCAAGGTTGCGGGCCGATTGTGATGGAAGGGGAAGATCGCCCATTTGCGGTGGCCAATGTTGGGGGCCCCAGAGAGTTTTATTACCACCGAAGATGAGGAGTTCTGTTTTCCCACCATTAAGTTTTAGTTTATTTGCGTGCATCCAGTCAGCGATCTTTTTTAGCCCCGGCTGGAGAGAGGCTGTCTTCGAAGTCTCCTTGGAGGAAAGCGAAAAGATGAGCTGGGTGTCATCCACGTAGGAGTATATTGTTAACCCTGCTTGCTCTGCTATCGTAGCCAGAGGGCTGACGTAGATGTTGAAAAGCAATGGACTAAGTATGGAGCCCTGAGGGACTCCATATGGGGAAACCTGAGTCTTGGAATGAGCAATAGAGGAGAAGACCTGGAAGGTCCTTTTGGATAGAAAGCTGGACAGCCATTTGAGTGCCATACCGCCAATGCCCTCAGATTGAAGGATTTTTAGAAGAGAAGTGTGGGAAACAGTGTCGAATGCGGCACTTAGATCTAGTAAAATAAGTGCCACCGTATCTCCTTTGTCGACCTGTTGACGAATGTTCTCAGTAACTCCCAGTAGTATCGATTCTGTGGAAAAACCTGCTCTAAAGCCTGATTGAGACGGATGTAGAATGTTTTGTGCTTTAACAAATTTCGTCAACTGGAAGTTGATATGTTTTTCCAGAATCTCTGAGAACACAGGAAGCAGGGAGATGGGGCGAAAGTTAGAAAGAATCTCGGGGTCAGAGTGGCTTTTTTAAGCAAAGGGAGCACCATAGCATGTTTCCAGGCCACCGGAACCCTAGCTTCGTATAGTGATGCGTTGAGGAGCTCCATGATAATAGTAAGTATAGGGAGGTCTAGTTTTTGAAGCACCGAGGGGGGAACCGGATCCTTGGGGGAGCCAGATTTGATGCTCGTGAGAATACTACGAAAAGCAGAGATATCAAGGGGAGTCCATTTGTCTAGCAGGCTATCACTGTTCACTAGAACGACTTCTTGTGAGAGGCATTGTGTTGCCAAATAATTAGTTTGCAAATTTGTTATTATAGTTGTATGTTTGTTAAAATCCGAGTAGATTTTATCAATTTTGTCCACAAAAAATTCCACTAGATCATCACACTGTTTAGAGTTGAGACCCGGAGGCTCAGGTTGACAACTGGCACCAGATAAATCCTTCACTACTTTAAACAAAACTTTGGGACAGTTTTGTGAATGTAAAATAGTGTGATTGGCGTGTTCAGCACGAGCCGCGTTGCACATGGAGTGATAGTTTTTTAAAGCTAATTTATACGTGTTTTTTTTTTCCGGCTCGTAGATTTTCCGCCAGCGTCTTTCTAGATTTTTACATTTAGTTTTTTCCATTTTAAGTTTTTCTGAGAACCAAGGAGCTGGAGGGCGATGATGATCCAATTTTTTGTTAGACAATGGGAGACATGCGTCAATAAAAGAGGTTAGCCATTTATGGATGACCTCATCTTCATCTAGGCTAGCTATCGAAGTAACCGGCATGGTGTTATTCAGAAGGAGGTTCAAACCGTTCACATCTAGATTTTTCCAATTTCTACAGTTTCTTGACCCAGAGAGAAGGGATGAATTCTTAAGGCACAGTTCATGTTTAACCTTAAATTCCACCAGAAAGTGGTCAGACCAAGGAATAGGAATAGCAGGCTTGCAAGAGACAGTGGTAAGGTTGGAAAAAATGGGATCCAATAGATGTCCAGCCTTATGGGTGGGGCCTGAGTTGTGAAGAGAAACATTCATAGCGGCCAAATCGGCAATGAGCGTGGAGCTAGTGGTGCAGGAAGCTTCATTAAAATGTAAATTCAGATCACCTAAAATCAGGAAATTAGAGGCTTCTAATAGTAAGGGGGCAATAAGATCTGGGAGAGCAGCTGCCCAAGGTCCAGCCGGCCCTGGGGGGCGGTAGATTAAGGTCCCGGAAAGAGTGAAATTAGGGGACAGTAAAAGTTTAAACAGACCGGCTTCGCAGTCCTTGAGACCCAAGTCATCCCATTTACACGTGTAGGATGATTTAAAAATATTGCTATGCCTCCTCCACTCCTAATTGCACGATTCATTCCAAGATATGTGTAGTTAGGGGGAAGTTCATGCGCAATATCGGGTCCGGAGCTCTCATTAAGCCAGGTCTCTGTTAGGAAGATGGCGTCAGGTTGAGAGTCGGTGAGGAGGTCAAGAATATTTCCCTTATCTTTTGGGAGTGACCTACAATTAAGACTAAAAAAAGTGAATTCAGAGTGGATATCATTTTTCTTCTTGGTCGAAGTAGGCATTACAATATATTTACGACAAGTAGATTTCAAATGGGATTGAGGTGTGAGGGTGTATCCACAGCCGGGGCAGTTTGAGGGATCTGTGTCGGGAATGAAAGGTGAACAGTGCGGGCTGGCTTGGGCCGAAGGGCCCGAAGTGTTGTGCAAGAATAAGTAATCCGGCCGTTATGGATTTGGGCAATAGGGTCTGGCCCCAGGCCCCATCCGGCCGCGGACGGGCGCAGACGGGCTTGCCTTTGGTGCGCCTTCAGCGCGCCAGCGGCGCGCCCGCTGCATGCGTCCGCTGCGCGAAGCGAGAGGCATCTGTTTAAAGAAGGGTGAGCGATCAGCTGCTCCAGCAGCTGATTGGTGGCCTAGACCGGAAGTCACAATCACTTCCTGTAGCACGTTGCGGTCCCTCCACACAATCCGAATAATCGGCGGTGGACCGGGGACACTGTGCAAGTAGAGGCAGTAAGTAATTAAAAGCAAGTAAAAATGTTCTCAATGTAACAAGTGCAGAATACAAAAATTCGGTGAGATTTAAAAGCAAAGATAGAAATATTGAGAAAGCGAGAGGGGAGCCCTTTACCAGGTGCTCCACTTTCCACAATGTCAGCGTCTGTCTCTCGTCAGCATCTGTCTCTCGTCAATTACATGGCCCCACTCTCAACCATCGTCAGAAAACACGGACTCAGTATAGTATCCTATGCCGACGACACCCAGCTCATTCTCTTCCTCACCAAGGAACCCAACATCACCAGACACAGTTTCCAGAAAGGAATGGAGGACATTGCATCCTGGATGAGCAGCAGCTGCCTGAAGCTCAACTCGGAGAAGACAGAAGTCCTTGTATCCATCCCCTCCGTGTGGGATGGCACCTCGTGGCCACACACCCTCAGCAACCCTCCCACACCCATGGATCACACCTGCAAACTCGGCATCATACTCGACTCCTCCCTCACCATGAACCGACAGATCAATGCAGTATCTGCCACGTGCTTCAACACCCTCCGCATACTCCGCAAGACCTTCAAGTGGATCCCCCCAAATCCAGGAAGACCATCACCCACGCACTCATAACCAGCAGACTGGACTACAGGAATGCCCTCTACGCCGGAATTAACATATCTCTACTCCACAAACCCCAGCACCTATGAGACCTCCACTGGCTCCCAGTTGAAAAGAGAGTGACCTTCAAACTGCTCACTCACGCCTATAAATACCTCCACAACACCAGAACCCATTACCTCAACAAAAGAATCTCCTTCCACACCACCAAGAGAAACCTCCGCTCTGCCGACCTCACCCTGGCCGAAATCCCTTGCATCCGGAGAGCCAGAACAGGAGGAAGAGCCTTTTCCTACATTGCGGCCAAGACCTGGAATGAACTCCCCCTCAACATCAGACGAACCCCCACACTGCAAGCATTCAGGAAGAGCCTCAAGACCTGGCTTTTTGGATGGCGCAGATCTGCCCGATATCCCCCCACCCCCACCCCCTTGATACCCTCACGGGTGAGTACTGCGCTTCACAAATCCCTGATTGATTGATTGAAGGTTCATGTATTTGTGTGAATTATGTTTTTTAAAATAATTTAATTAATGTTTATGGAACCAAGTGTGAAAAGTGTCATAACTTAAGATAATCTAAAAATAAGTTTGAGTGTTCTTTACTTATGACAAATATTGGAATAAAAAAAAATGTATTGCATATTTTAAAAATAATTTAGCTTTTTTAAAATTTACAATAAGATTAATTACATTTACATATACATACTCACCTACGTAGTGTCGATATATTGGTTCACAAAGTTTTTGTAGCATAAATGTGAAATTCTATATTTTTAACCTCAACACTTAATATTCATACAGCCTAATCTATTTCATTTAGTATGGACATTGCCACAGACCTTCCACTTTGATATTATTATTAATTGCAATTTATAGGTAAAATGTTGCAAATGAGGTACCTTTCCTTGCTATGTCCTTCCTATATCTCAATTTTCCATGTTACTAGCCTCGATTACACCTTATCCTAGCACTTCTGATGGTTCTGATGAAAGCACTGGGTTGTACAAATGCTACTACTCAAGATTTGCCAAGTAAAGTATTCCAAGATGAAGGTGCCCCCACCAGCGCCATAGGAGATGCTATTGTGCATAGAGTAGATGAGATCCATTTAATTGGTGAGGAGGGTGAAAGAAATTAGATATTGGGAAATATGATGCCCGGAGGGACACTGTACTAAAGACCCTCCTGTTTGTAGCAATTATACCAAAAATATGACATGGCCCAGCAACTAAGCAGCACAATAACAGAATGATAAGGAGATTAAACACATACTTTATGGATGCTTTTTAATCAATGTTTGAGGTGTATATCTTGCTCATTCATATAAAATTCTATAAGGTTGAGGTTTCTGATTATCATGGTGAAATCCTGATATGTATGATTTGGACTAGATTAGCACATTATAAGCAATAATTGTGATTTAATAAAACATGTGTGTGCTTTGTTTTGGAGGGGTCTGGATGTGGCTCAATAGTATGGTATACAATACCTTCTCTAACAGGTATGTTGTTGTCCTAACATCTTCAATTTCTAAGAGTATAGCCCAATAAAGGGGTTTGGAATCATTTGTAGTTTACTCTGCAGAAGCCCAGAACACACATATCTACCCACCCCACAAAAGGGAGGTGTGGCTTCAGGTACAGGTATTTTATTAAAAATACTTTTAAATGGATGCCATGTTGTATGTGAAATGAATTCCTCATACTTGGTATTTGCCTTAATATAATTATCTGTTTAGTAATCCTGATCTTTAATCATTGCCTTCAGTTTCGTTCTTGTTTCAGCCTGACCATCAAGAGAACTAAGGTGTGCCTCAATAGGCACAACTTGAGTCCCTATGTCTTCTGTGATTTGAATGTCCTGTTGTTTAGGAGTTGAGTATAAGTGTTAATATCTTTACACTGTGATGTTGGGTATTCAGTCAATTGCATCTGAGACAGTACCTTTTGAGTTTATTAGTAATAAATGTAAGGGCTGTTTTGTGGAACGCTTTTCATATAATTTAGGCCTCTTTTAATTTGATGTTCATCTCTACTGGAAGTTAGTGTAATTGTGATAAGGGTTTAGCTGCCAAATCAAATGTATTCAAATTGAGAGTGCATCTAGGCAGTGTTTTTTTAATCTATTAATGGTATGTCATCTTTGGTAGTTGAGGAACTTCCATAGTTCGATCAAGACTTTCAAAAACATTTGCAACTGTCATATTCTTTGGAGAACTCAAATCTAATTTGACGACACTCACAGTTCATTTCTCTAAGTTTAATTATGTATCTAAAATAATGCCTCAGTCCTTGATGATAGAACAGGCTTGGGCATTCACCCATGGAAGAAGGCCACAGTGTGAGGACCCAGAGGTTCACATTATTATTGATGGAGAATATTTCTGTCATGGGTTCTGTTCATCCTGGAGCTGACTGCTTCTAGTGTGTGTGTTAGATTAGACACTAGATTTCCAGGGTCAACTTTTAAATGTATTATTCATTGTGTTTCATCCACATAGAGCTAGGTGGCTGCATTGAAATGTTGTGCTAGCAGAAAAGACAGCACACATATGTGAGGTTAATTTGAGGACATCCCACTGGATGTACGAAAGTATATTGATTCTGGATGCAGTTATATATATCTATAGATATGTAGCTGTCAATAACATGTTTTCCCCTCAGGGGTTCCAATAGACATCAGATAGACAGCAAGGGAGTTGTCTGTAATGTTACGTGGAAACAAGAGATGGAGAATCCTACCATGACTGCATTTCCCCAGCTGATCAGAAGTAGAATAGTCATGGGCAAGGCATGCACAATATGTCCTCACCTCATTTAGCCCCTTCTCCATTTGGGTACCTTAAAAATTAAATGCTCTTTCTTTTTAGCCTCTCCTCCCTCCCCCCAACAGCCCTTGGCAGTAATTCTACTAGATTAAAAAAAAAATCTATACCTTGCATCATGACACATTCCCTAACCACCCTTAGCAGTATCCTTCCCGATCCAAGTGCAAAAGGAAGGCAAATCTACCTCCCACCAATCTCAGAGTCACCAGCATGCTTTCCGTTCTCAATGAAAGAATCAGCAGTAGGCACCATTCGGACACTGTCTGTGTGTGATGTGCTGCCAATGCATATTTCATCTCCTTTAGGACACTGATGGGAAAGAAAACACAAGAAAGGGCTGTAGAGAGGTGGTTATTGGTGGTGCAAGAGTGCAACCTACATTTCAACTCCACCCCTAGGCCGTGGAGTCCTGAGGGAGATCATTGCCCTCCAGAGCACAAGCTTGAGAGATCAGGTTTGTAATGCTTTGACCTCAGAACTGTAAACAGAAAGAAAACTCGATTTTCACTGCCTTAAAGTATCAGCATTGAATAGCCAGAATTGTAATCAAGGGTAATGTATTATGGCTACCAAGCCATTGACTACGATGGGACTGTGTCCAGATAATGAATGTAAGTATTTTAAAACAACATGTGCTTCTAGTGCATCATTGGTGTGTAGAGCATGCCCTGACCCTAAGAGACTTCTGGACTTTCTGATGGGACCTCTCTCACTTTGGTTGGCTTGCCACAACATGGGCAACATGTTGCAGCAGCTATTACATAACTTGGGGTCATGGTCTCCATTGAAGTGCATGTAGAGAAAGCATGTTCTTGAGGGTCACAAAAAGGAGCACATATAAATGCTGATACCAGAAATTAGTCACAATAAGAATCTTGGGGGGATATTAGCAACAACTTGCGATAATTATCGCAAACCGCGCTTAGCGCGTTTTATTTTATCGCCGCGTATCGCTGGATTTTATCGCGGAGATAACACGTTATTAGCAACGTTTCTCTCCAATGCGATAAAATATCCAGCGATAGCGGCAAAATGCATGAATATCGCTGCAAATCCAGCGATATTCACGCATTAACGCCATGGGGGACTTAGCCTGACAATCCACCTCCCATTGAACAAACAGGTAAGTCATGTTTTTAGCAGGTGTTAAATTCTAGCGATAATCGCGCTTAGTGCGAGTTTTTTTATCGCTTCGCGTGCGTTGCTAATAGGGGGAAGTTGTGTTAGCGACTATTTTCAGTCGCTTTTAGTTGGGAACGCCTACCTTGCATGTCATTAGCGATAATTATCGCTGGCATGCAAGGCGATAGGAAAACCGGCCGCTATTGCCAGAAAGCTGTCGCTAACGCCTGTTAGCGACAGCTTGCTGATAGGGCGATAAAAATATTGCGCTTTAGCGGCAAAAAGTGCTGCTAAAGTGGCGATACTGCCCTTGCTAATATGCCCCATGATTTTAGCTTGACCCATAGTTGTAAGGAAATGCCTCTTTTTGCATGATCACCCGAAAACCTTTGGAGTGATACTGCTGGTATTAAGACTCTGAAAGTGCACTGGGTCTTACCAAACAGCCTCAGTGTTGGCACTCTGACTGAATGGCTTATTTTGTAATACCCCTGTGATACCTTATGGCACGCTATGATACCATGACTGATGTCCTCCAACAGCCATGATTCTATTGCGCTTGACAATTTGCAGACTCCTTAAACTGACAGGTAAGCGTCTGAACCTGACTGGTCTCTGTGACTGGCTCCCTATCGGATTTGGTACTCCCAAGAGTGCCCATATAGCTGTTTTCAACTTGCTTGTTGTGGCCAAATCTAAACTGAGATTGCGGTAGATTATTGTTTCCTTGATAATTCACATTTCTGGAACCTTCCAGTGGATTCTTGTTGTTAAGGTGTCTATTTAAAGATAAACATACAGCTTATTTTAAAACTTGATGTTGAATTTTTATTGTGTTGCATTTTCTTCTTATTCAACTGTTTTGGTACTTCTTAATGCCTTCCACTTGTTCCTTTGATAAAGCCTGCCTGCTATGAGCTACCACTACCCAGGACTGAGCTAAGGTTTTACAAACAAACCTGCCTGGACCTCATTCAGGATTGTGCCATTATTACACCATATAATAATCCACTTTTCCTCGCATTACTCATTTTAGGAATTGTGGTGTGTTCAAATGTGATTTTACCCTGGGAAAAATTCTGATCCTTTGCTGGCATTTGATGAACCATGTTAGAAAGAAAATTGGGTTCTCTCATGTCTTTCTGATTGAGGTTATAGATGGTGCTCCAGAAGCTAAAATGAGAGGACAAATTCTATAATTTCACATTATCTTCCTCAGTGATGTGAGTCTGATATTCGGATGTACTCTGAACAGCAGAACCTGACAGTTAACTCATCAGATCTCTGCTGCAGATTTCCACACTGTTTTAATGAACAGCTAGGGTGCTAAATTCTGTATATATGACAAAACTGTGACACACCTGAAGTCATCTTGATGGAATTAAACTTGTAAAACCTGCAGCATTTCCTTTAGAAATGAATAAAATGAGTTGTTTCATTTTTTCATGGAAATTACGGTTAGTGCTCTAGAAAACTAAAATATGGACACATTTCTTTCGACAGCTCGAATTTCTCTCTCATCCATATCTGTAAAACATTCTGACATGCAGACTGAAACATGTTTTTCAACACTAGCAACAGGCTGTCAATTAACATTCAAGCCCACAGATAGCCATCATTCAGGGAACACTCTCAACCCTGGAGACATAAAAATACTGGACATCTGTGGGAGTGCATGGCAGTAAGTCGGTGCGTAAACAAAATGTTAATTTCCTCACATTTACATTACGGGTGGGCGATAAACGTTTGTGGAGTTTTGCCCACTCCATGCTCTACTTGGAGCGCTGAATTCACCCCCAACCGCCTCCTGGTGGATTTTATTCTGGTAAGCGGCTTGCCAACGTTAAGTTGGTGGGTGCAAGTGAGAAAATTGAATGCTAGGTTGTCTTGCATTGAGAAAGCTGTAACTCATGTTGAGAAAGCTACCACTCAAGCAGAAAATCTAATGTAGTAGAAGAAAGAAGCAACGGTCTCTGGCATGCAATGCGGTGGCATTTGCGTTGATTTTGAAGCGTGAAAAAAGCTTCCGGTGCTACAAATCAGTGCAACATGCTGAATTTTACCGCTCGCAGAATCTCGCATAGTTTTTATGTAACGCTGCATAATTCCGCAGAGTGAAACTCTGCAAGTTTCCCCACCCTAATTTACATGTTAGCAAACCCAGGGATTTAGAGCCAGTTGCAACATTTTTACATTTCCTCAGATAAAATGTGGGGCCAATCTACGGATGACTGCAATCCTTTGCTTGTCACAGTAGACTGGAATGTGCCATATCCCTAATTTTAGGACATTCTTGCCACTGGTAGGTTTTAATGAGTGATGGTCGACCAAAATATCACAGTTACCCACATTAAGAATTAAGCGTAGGGCACCAGAAAGTAGGTTACCTGTAATTTAGAGTATTTTTCAACTTTTACTGACAGATATTATTGATGTGTAAGCAGATGGAACAAGTGGCGATTGTGTACATCATGATTGTCTGGGTGTATGACAGTGCTGACTCGCTGGGTTCTTCAAAGGAAAACAGGCCACTATTATCTTTGGCTGTCAGAGAGTCTGACATGGGAACAGCAGTAGGAACCAGGAAATGGAAGTCATACACAAGAAGCTAGGCTAGCAGTGCAATCTATGGGTTTCAAAATGAGTGCCACTAGTGATCATGCAATGGATATAGACTGTGTGTGAGGCAGACCAAAGTACCAACAAAGTAGAGAGACACAAGCAGAAATAGCCAATGCAGGGGGTTAAGCAGAAAAGCAAAGGAGAGTACACTCTATATGTATTATGTCCATGGGGCTTTTATTTGGTTGGGTACCATTGCTACAGGAGTGGGAAGTCTGGGTCAAACCGAAGTGTAATTAGTGGAATCGGTCACCAGTGAGTACTGATTGATGATATTCATAGTGCCGTTTGGTCCATCAAATGACCCTCTGTGGTAGACCAGATAGGCAGCAAGTTATAAAAATAGGAACTCTTCCATCCTACTGGTATATACCTTATCCTCCTGGGCTGTGAAGTTGACCAAAAGGTGGATCAAAAATATCAAAATTCTTCAAATTATCAGACAGCACAGGAAGGGAAAAGAGAGTAGAAAATGTATTCTTGGGGTTTAACCCTTTCGCTGCTAGGCCTTTTCCCCCCCTGTGCTAAGCCTTTTTTTGGCTATTTGGGGTAGTGCGCGCTTAGGCCCCTGTAACTTTTTGACCACATAAGGTATCCACGCCAAATTTGTGTCCTTTTCTTCCAACATCATGGGGATTGTAAAGGTTTCCAGGGTTTGTGGATTCCCCTGGAGGGGTCCCAGAAATTAGCCAAAATACAGCTAAATTTTGTTTTTTTGGGGAAAAATGGGGAAAAAGGGCTGCAAATGAAAGCGTCTGAGTTTTTCCCTGCAAATGGTATCAAAAAGGGGTTTGTGGGACTGAAATCACCATTTTCGCAGCTTTTAGGGAATCACAGACTTTTGTCAGAAAACCAACATTTTTTACACAGTTTTGGCATTTTTCTGGGACAAAGCCTATTTTTGCTATTTTTTGTGCTTTCAACCTCCTTCCAGTTAATGGGAGAAATGGGTATGAAAGCAATAATGGATCCTGGAAAGCTATACATTTTAGAAAAGTAGACAAAATTCTGAATTCAGCAAGGGGTCATTTGTGTAGATCCATTAAGGTTTCTTTATAGAAACTAACAGTTAAATATAGGAAAAATTGAAAATTAGTTGAAAAAAACAGCCTTTGTGTCAACGTTTTCACTTGTAACTTCTTCTAATTTTGACAGCTCTTTGAAAGCAATATACCGTTACATCCGCTGGACCTTTCTGGTTGTGGGGATATATAGGACTTGTAGGTTCACCAAGAACCCGACGAACCCAGAGTCAAAAACTGAGCAGCAATTTGCAATGGCTTTTTATTATGTACCGGGTATGAATCAATTATTGTGGGAAAATGTATACATGGAAAAATCGGTATGAAAGACACCTATGTATTTCTGAAATGGGAACAAATTATAGAGTTTAGAAACAGTAGATATTTGCACATTTTCGAAATTGGGAATACTCATACTAGCATGAGAATTATCGGACATTTTTCAAAATGACTTCTTTTTTACACAATGTCTTTCATTTGGAAGGCAGAAATGCATCGAAAGTCAATAGGTAATAACAGTTGCTTTACAAATCTGAATTACCCTAAGTCTCCCGATAAAAAGGGTACCTCACTTGTGTGGGTAGACCTAGTGCCCGCGACAGGAAACGGCGCAAAACGCAACGTGGTTACACCTCAATTTCGCAGTGAAAAATGACCCTTTTTTGGCAAAGTGCCTAGCTGTAGTTTTTGAACCATAGCTCTGCCGGCACCTAGGGAAACCTAGCAAACCTATACATTTTTGAAAACTAGACACCCAGGGTAATCCAGGATGGAGTGACTTGACTGCCTCCCACCAGGTTCTGTTACCCAGAATCCCTTGCAAACCTAAGAAATTGGCCAAAAAAACACATTTTCCCCACATTTCTGTGGTGGAAAGTTCTGGAATCTGCGTGGATCCACAAATTTCCACCCACCCTGCGTCCCCCAAAGTCTTCAGAGAAAAATGGTACCTCACTTGTGTGAGTCAGCCTAGTGCCCGCGACAGGAAACGGCGCAAAACACAACGTGATCACACCTCAATTTTGCTGTGAAAACTGACCCTTTTTTGGCAAAGTGCCTAGCTGTAGTTTATGAACCCTAGCTCTGCTGACCCCTAAGGAAACCTAGCAAACCTATACATTTTTGAAAACTAGACACCCAGGGGAATCCAGGATGGGGTGACTTGACTGCCTCCCACCAGGTTCTGTTACCCAGAATCCCTTGCAAACCTAAATAATTGTCAAAAAAAACACATTTTTCCCACATTTCTGTGGTGGAAAGTTCTGGAATCTGAGTGGATCCACACATTTCCACCCACCCCGCGTTCCCCAAAGTCTTCCGAGAAAAATGGTACCTCACTTGTGTGGGTCGGCCTAGTTCCCGCGTCAGTTTTGCAGTGAAAAATGACCCTTTTTTGGCAAAGTGCCTAGCTGTAGTTTATGAACCATAGCTCTGCCAGTACCTAGGGAAACCTACCAAACCCACACATTTCTGAAAACTAGACACCCAGGGGATTCTAGGGAGGTATGGCTTGCGTGGATCCCCCAACGTTTCCTTACCCAGAATCCCCTGCAAACCTCAATTTTAGCTATAAAATGCACTTTTTTCACACATTTTTGTGTGGGAGAGTTGTGGCATCCCCGGGCTGACACAAATTTCCTACCACGCAGCGTTCCCCCGGGTCTCCCGATAAAAATGGTGCCTCACTCGTGTGGGAGGCCCAACTACGCGACAGGCAAGGGCACAAAACGTAGTGAGGCGACATCAAAATTGCCTATCACAAAACAACCTGGTTTTGCAAGGGGAGTCACCTGGGTTTTGGCCCCGTGCTCGGCGGCCACCTAGGAAACCTACCAAACCCACACATTTCTGAAAACTAGACACCCGGGGATTCCAGGGAGGTATGGCTTGGGTGGATCCCCCAAGGTTTCCTTACCCAGAATCCCTTGCAAACCTCAATTTTAGCTGAAAAAAATCACTTTTTCACACATATTTGTGTGGGAAAGTTGTGGCATCACCGGGCTGACACAAATTTCCTACCACCCAGACGTTCCCCGTGTCTCCCGATAAAAACGGTGCCTCACTCGTGTGGGAGTCCCAAGTACCCGTGACAGGCAAGGGCACAAAACGTAGTGAGGCAACATCAAAATTGCCTATCACAAAACGACCTGGTTTTGCAAGGGGGGTACTCTGGGTTTTTGGCCTGGTGCTCGGCGGCCACCTAGGAAACCTACCAAACCCACACATTTCTGAAAACTAGACACCCGGGGGAGTCCAGGGAGGTATGGCTTGCATGGATCCCCCAACGTTTCCTTACCCAGAATCCCCTGCAAACCTCCATTTTAGCTGAAAAAAATCACTTTTTTCACACATTTTTGTGTGGGAAAGTTGTGGCATCACCGGGCTGACACAAATTTCCTACCACCCAGCGTTCCCCGGGTCTCCCAATAAAACGGTACCTCACTCGTGTGGGAGGCCCAAGTACCCCTCGACAGGCAAGGGCCCAAACGTAGCGAGCGACATCAAAATTGCCTATCACAAAGCGACCTGGTTTTGCAAGGGGTACCCTGGGTTTTGGCCTGGTGCTCGGCGGCCACCTAGGGAAACCTACCAAACCCACACATTTCTTAAAACTAGACACCCGGGGGATTCAGGGAGGTATGGCTTGCGTGGATCCCCAACGTTTCCCTACCCAGAATTCCCTGCAAACCTCAATTTTAGCTGAAAAAATCACTTTTTTCACACATTTTTGTGTGGGAAAGTTGTGGCATCACCGGGCTGACATAAATTTTCTACCACCCAGCGTTCCCCCGGGTCTCCCGATAAAAACGGTGCCTCACTCGTGTGGGAGGCCCAAGTACCCACGACAGGCAAGGGCACAAAACATAGTGAGGCAACATCAAAATTGCCTATCACAAAACGACCTGGTTTTGCAAGGGGGGTACCCTGGGTTTTTGACCCGGTGCTCGGCGGCCACCTGGGAAACCTACCAAACCCACACATTTCTTAAAACTACACACCCGGGGGATTCAGGGAGGTATGGCTTGCGTGGATCCCCCATGGTTTCTCTTACCCAGAATCCCCTGCAAACCTCAATTTTAGCTGAAAAATCACTTTTTCACACATATTTGTGTGGGAAAGTTGTGGCATCACCGGGCTGACACAAATTTCCTACCACCCAGCGTTCCCCCTGGTCTCCCGATAAAAACGGTGCCTCACTCGTGTGGGAGGCCCAAGTACCTGCGACAGGCAAGGGCACAAAACGTAGTGAGGCAACATCAAAATTGCCTATCACAAAACGACCTGGTTTTGCAAGGAGGGTACCCTGGGTTTGTAGCCGGTGCTCGGCGGCCACCTAGGGAAACCTACCAAACTCACACATTTCTGAAAACTAGACACCCGGGGATTCCAGGGAGGTATGGCTTGCGTGGATCCCTAACGTTTCCTTACCCAGAATCCCTGCAAACCTCAATTTTAGCTGAAAAAATCACTTTTTTCACACATTTTGTGTGGGAAAGTTGTGGCATCACCGGAGCTGACACAAATTTCCTACCACCCAGCGTTCCTCGGTCTCCCGATAAAAACGGTGCCTCACTCGTGTGGGAGGCCCAGTACCCATGCGACAGGCAAGGGCACAAAATGTAGTGAGGCGACATCAAAATGATGTCACCTCAATACGTTTTGGGCCCTTGCCTGTCGCGGGTACTTGGGCCTCCCACACGAGTGAGGCACCGTTTTCATCGGGAGACCTGGCGGAACGCTGGGTGCTAGTAAATTTGTGTCAGCCCGGTGATGCACAACTTTCCCACACAAAAATGTGTGAAAAAAGTGATTTTTTCAGCTAAATGTGAGGTTTGAAGGGCATTCTGGGTAAGGAAACGTTGGGGGATCCATGCAAGCCATACCACCCTGAATCCCCCGGTGTCTAGTATTCAGAAATGTGTGGTTTGGTAGGTTTCCCTAGGTGGCGCCGAGCACTGGGCCAAAAACCAGGGGACCCTCCTTGCAAAACCAGGTCGTTTTGAAGATAGGCATTTTTGATGTCGCCTCAATACGTTTTGGGCCCTTGCCCGTCACGAGTACTTGGGCCTCCCACACAAGTGAAGCACCATTTTTCTCGGGAGACCCGGAGGAACGCTAGGTGGTAGGAAATGTGTCAGCCCGGTGATGCCACAACTCCCACACTAAAATGTGTGAAAAAGTGATTTTCAGCTAAATGTGAGGTTTGAAGGGCATTCTGGGTAAGGAAACGTTGGGGGATCCACGCAAGCCATACCACCCTGGAATCCCCTGGGTGTCTAGTATTCAGAAATGTGTGGGTTTGGTAGGTTTCCCTAGGTGGCCGCCGAGCACTGGGCCAAAAACCCAGGGGACCCTCCTTGCAAAACCAGGTCGTTTTGAGATAGGCATTTTTGATGTCGCCTCAATACGTTTTGGGCCCTTGCCTGTCACGGGTACTTGGGCCTCCCACACAAGTGAAGCACCATTTTTATCGGGAGACCCGGAGAACGCTGGGTGGTAGGAAATTTGTGTCAGCCCAGTGATCTACAACTTTCCCACACAAAATGTGTGAAAAAAGTGATTTTTTCAGCTAAATGTGAGGTTTGAAGGGCATTCTGGGTAAGGAAACGTTGGGGGATCCACGCAAGCCATACCACCCTGGAATCCCCTGGGTATCTAGTGTTCAGAAATGTGTGGGTTTGGTAGGTTTCCTAGGTGGCCGCGAGCACCAGGCCAAAACCCAGGTGACCCCCTTGCAAAACCAGGTCGTTTTGAGATAGGCATTTTGATGTACGCCTCAATACGTTTGGGCCCTTGCCCGTCACGGGTACTTGGGCCTCCCACACAAGTGAAGCACCATTTTCTCGGGAGACCCGGAGGAACACTGGGTGTAGGAAATTTGTGTCAGCCCGATGATGCCACAACTTTCCCACACTAAAATGTGTGAAAAAGTGATTTTTTCAGCTAAATGTGAGGTTTGAAGGGCATTCTGGAGTAGGGAAACGTTGGGGGATCCACGCAAGCCATGCCACCCTGGAATCCCCTGGGTGTCTAGTATTCAGAAATGTGTGGGTTTGGTAGGGCTTCCCTAGGTGGCCGCCGAGCACTGGGCCAAAACCCAGGGGACCCTCCTTGCAAAACCAGGTCGATTTTGAGATAGGCATTTTGATGTCGCCTCCAATACGTTTTGGGCCCTTGCCTGTCACGGGTAACTTGGGCCTCCCCACAAGTGAAGCACCATTTTTATCGGGAGACCCGGGGGAACGCTGGGTGGTAGGAAATTTGTGTCAGCCCGGTGATGCCACAACTTTCCCACACAAAAATGTGTGAAAAAAGTGATTTTTTCAGCTAAATGTGAGGTTTGAAGGGCATTCTGGGTAAGGAAACGTTGGGGGATCCACGCAAGCCATACCACCCTGGAATCCCCTGGGTGTCTAGTATTCAGAAATGTGTGGGTTTGGTAGGTTTCCCTAGGTGGCCGCCGAGCACTCAGGCCAAAAACCCAGGTGACCCACTTGCAAAACCAGGTCATTTGAAATAGGCAATTTTGATGTCGCCTCAATACGTTTTGGGCCCTTGCCTGTCGCGAGTACCTGGACCTCCACACGAGTGAGGCACCATTTTTATCTGGAGACCCGGGGAATGCTGGGTGGTAGGAAATTTGTGTCAGCCCGGTGATGCCACAACTTTCCCACACAAAAATGTGTGAAAAAAGTGATTTTTTCAGCTAAATTTGAGGTTTGCAGGGGATTCTGGGTAAGGAAACGTTGGGCGATCCATGCAAGCCATACCTCCCTGGACTCCCCCGGGTGTCTAGTTTTCAAAAATGTGTGGGTTTGGTAGGTTTCCCTTGATGGCCGCCAAGCCCGGGGCCAAAAAGTAATGGGACCCCCCTTGCAAAACCAGGTTGTTTTGTGATAGGTAATTTTGATGTCTCCTAAATAGGTTTTGGGCCCTTGTCTGTCGCGGGCACTAGGCCTACCCACGCAAGTGAGGTACCATTTTTCTTGGAAGACTTTGGGGAACGCGGGGTGGGTGGAATTTTGTGGACCCACGCAGATTTCAGAACTTTCCACCACAGAAATGTGAGGAAAATAAATGTGTTTTTTTGGACAAATTTTTAGGTTTGCAAGGGATTCTGGGTAACAGAACCTGGTGAGAGCCAGTCAAGTCACCCTGTCCTGGATTCCCCTGGGTGTCTAGTTTTCAAAAATGTATAGGTTTGCTAGGTTTCCCTAGGTGCCGGCAGAGCTAGGGTTCAAAATCTACAGCTAGGCACTTTGCAAAAAAAGGGTCAGTTTTCACTGTGAAAATGTGGTGTGTCCACATTGCATTTTGGGCCGTTTTCTGTCGCGGGCACTAGGCCTACCCATGCAAGTGAGGTACCATTTTTCTCGGAAGACTTTGTAGAACACGGGGTTTGTGGAATTTTTTGGATCCACGCAGATTCCAGAACTTTCCACCACAGAAATGTGAGGAAAATGTGTTTTTTTTACAAAGTTTTAGGTTTGCAAGGGATTGTGGGTAACAGAACCTGGTGAGAGCCAGTCAAGTCACCCCATCCTGGATTCCCCTGGGTATCTAGTTTTAAAAAATGTACAGGTTTGCTAGGTTTCCCTACGTGCCAGCTGCGCTATGGCCCAAAATCCACAGGTAGGCACATTGCTAAAAAAAAGTCGGAGCCTAGTGGGCTTTTTGCCGCCCTGGGGGGGAATCGGGGGAGGGGGATTTGTCCCGATATGCCCCCAAAGGGGGCAGAAAGACTGTGGCTATTTTTTGTGGGGGTGGGGGCATTGGTATGACCATTTTGGGCAGCCCCCACCCCCACGCATAAAAAAAGCCTGCGTACTCGCTGGCGCCTAGTGGGCTTTCTGCCCCCCCAGGGGGCAGATTAGGGGCCACTGCCACCATCTTCCCTCCCGGGGGGCAGAAAGACTGGAATTTCTCTGGGGGTGGGGTGGGGGTATTGTCATGCCCATTTTGGGCAGCCCCTACCCCTACACAAATAAAACAAAAAAATCCATGGTTTCTAGTGGGCTTTCTGCACCCCCCTGGGGGGTTAGGTTGGGGGCTACAGCTCCCATCTGCCTCCCGGGGGGCAGAAAGACTGTCATTTTTGTGGGGGGGTATGGGGGCATTGGCGTGCCCGTTTCGGGCAGCCCACACCCTAAAAACAATTGCGCAAAAAAAAATCCCTGGTGGATAGTGGGCTTTCTGCCCCTCTGGAGGGGGCAGATTGGGGGCTATTGCCCCCATCTGCCCCCAGTGGGGGGCAGAAAGGCTGTAATGGTGGCGGGGGTGGGGGCATTGGGGTGCCCATTTTGGGCAGCCCCCACCCTAAAAACAACTGCGCAAAAAAAATCCCTGGGGACAAGTGGGCTTTCTGCCCTCCCCCGGGAGCAGATTGGGGGCTACTGTCCCCATCTGCCCCCCAGGGGGGGCAGAAAGGCTGTAATGGTGGCAGGGGGTGGGGGCATTGGCGTGCCCGTTTCGGGCAGCCCCCACCCTAAATAAATGGTGCAATAAAAAATCCCTGGCGTTTAGTGGGCTTTCTGCCCCCCCGGGGGGGCAGGTTTGGGGCTACTGCCCCCATCTGCCCCCCAGAGGGGGCAGAAAGGCTGTAATGGTGGCAGGGGGTGGGGGCATTGGCGTGCCCATTTCGGACAGCCCCCACCCTAAAAAAAATGGTGCAATAAAACATTCCTGGCGTTTAGTGGGCTTTCTGCCCCCCAAGGGGGGCAGAAAGGCTGTAATGGTGGCGGGTGGGTGGGTGCATTGGCGTGCCCATTTCGGGCAGCCCCCACCCTAAAAAAAACTTTAAAAAACAAATCCCTGGTGTTTAGTGGGCTTTCTGCCCCCCCGAAGGGGCAGATTAGGGGCCAATGCCCCATCTGCCCCCCAGGGGGGGCAGAAAGACTGTAATGATTGCGGGGGGTGGGGGCATGGGCATGCCCATTTTGGGCAGCCCCCACCCTTATTTTTCCTTTCTAAAAAAATCCCTGGTGTCTAGTGGGCTTTTTGCCCCCCCGGGGGGGCAGATTGGGGGCTACTGCCCCCATCTGTCCCCCAGGGGGGGCAAAAAGACTAAATGTTGCCAAATTAAATTGGGGGGAGCAAAGGCCCTTGCCCAAGGGGCCGCTCCCCCCTCCCTGGTGTCTAGTGGGTGGATCCCTGCTTGGGGATCGCCCTCCTGTGGCGATCCCCAAGCAGGGATCCACTGGGGAGGGGTACCATTGGAAAGGGGAGATTCTCCCCTTTCCAACGATACCTCTCCCGTCTTTCTACGTGCTCAGGGGGCTGAGATAGCCCCTGAGCACGTAGAAGGAAACTGAAATGAGCCTCTTGGCTCATTTCAGTTTCACTGAAATGACATCAGCGCGACGTGCGCGCCGATCGTCATTTCAGGGAAAGCAGGGGGGGGGCCTCGGGAGTTGGGGAAGCTCTTCCCCAGCTCCCGAGGCTGTTTTGGCATAAAGGGAATCCCTCTGGTGCCCGCACCAGAGGGATTTCCCAGGCGATGTTTCATGACGAGCTGGACTCGTCATGAGCACACGACCACTGTGTGCCATGACGAGTCCAGCTCGTCATGAGCATGGAAAGGGGTTAATAAATGTTATTAAAAAATATGATGTTGTGAAAAATTATAAATGTATGTTAATGTTGTTTTAAAAAAAACTCTTTGTGTGTGTACTATATATTAGAAATATGCAAAACTATTTTTTGTTTAAATTGTTAAAAGTATTAAAAAATAAATCCATACAATACATTCATAAATATGTTCAATGGATTATATGTCATAACAAATAAAAAAATTCAGTTTAATAAAAAAAGTTTTCATCTTATAAAAACGTGCATTAAATACTTAAGTGTTTTTAAATAAAAAAAATTAACAATTATGGGCCTGATTACGATGTCGGTCGGAAAGCCTTCGACTGACAGACGGATTCCCCCGTGTCAGAACCCATCTGCCCGACTTGGGGCCTGATTCCGATGTCGTTCGGAAGGCCTCCAAATCGGATTTGGCTTTACTGGATCCGATTCATAGCCCTTGTTTACGACCGAATCGTACACAGGTTCGGACAACCAAGTACGATGCGAAGATCGCGTAAGCGCCGACTGAATTGTTTCCAGACCCAAACCGCTTCGTACTTCTCGTTTGTAGATGAATCATGCCGCGCAATGGAGCCGATTTCCGACCGAGCGAGTACGATGCACGATTCGGACAGCCGCTTCGCCTCAGTCTCAGCGAGATGAAACGGCTGTCGGAAGCGTACTTTGGGGAGCCCCCCCTTCACCCAGGGCCCTCCGAATCTGTCACAGGGGTGCCCACGGGTCCCCCCGATCCAGGCATGCACAGTGTGGCGAGCACCATGGGGTGCCCGCCACAGGGTATACGCTTTTCCCCACCCATCCCTTTTCTGCAATGGGAGCCTGTGTACGCGTCTGTACACGGGCTCCCATAGAGTTCAATTGGAGTCTGAGCAAACCGAGTCCGTAAGCATACAGCAGCATCGTACTCACTCGTTCGGACTCCCAGAGCACGTCTCGCTCGGAAAGCCTTCCGGATCCGAGTTGTACGGAGGGCTTTCCTAGCAAGATGGGAATCAGGCCCTTAGTTGGAAAAAATCCGACCGATTACGATGCTCTCTGTCGGAATGGAACGGTTCGGTCATTACGAATCGGTTCTGACTGACAATCGGAGACTGCAAGTCGGTCAAGGCCGATTCATATAGCTCAATGGACAACGTTTCCAAGTTACCGATTATGCTGTTGGATTCTGACAGCCTTTACGACTAAGCCTGTCTGACACAAAGAGGCTGTCAGACACTGACTTTTGGGGCCCCTAGCAGGCTTTCCTTCATCCTGAGTCTTCCGGTTTGGGGTCAATGGGGTACCCAAGGTACCCCCCCCCTGTAAAACCATGCACAGTGTGGCAGGCACCATGGGATTTTCCCCATAGGAGCTTGTGTTGTCGTTCGGAACACAGGCTCCCATTGAAGTCAATGGGATGTCCAGAAGCATCATAATCGGTCGGGCGGAACCGGCGACTGCGAGTTGGTTGGAACCGAATCCGACAAGGAGTCGGGGTGTTTAGTTTCCGACCGACATCGTAATCAGGCCCTATATCTGTGTTTCAATTAAGGTAGTTTACGGGACTCTAAAGATACATAATTTACTATTCCTACTCCAACATAACTTAAATCAGGAAAAGTGCTGAATACAAAACATACATAATTTACTATTCCCACTTCAAAGTAACCTAAGTCAGGGAAGGCACTGGACAATAAGGGACCGTTTACGATCTTGGTCGGAAAGCAACCGACCTCGATTGTCGGTTTCACTTCCAAACGCATAATTACAATTTAGGAGGACGTAAGTGAAACTGGCCGGTCATTCCAGCTGGATTCCGATGGGTTCAAGGAGCCCGTTTGCCAGTCAGAGACATGCCCGTAGTCCAAATGGATGGCGCTTTACGCCGTCCGGATTACAATGCTCGGTTTCCGGCAGGCTTTCCATGCCAGACTTTCTGACATGGAAAGCCTGTCGGAAATCGAATTTGGGAGCCAGCAGCAGGGTCCCCTTCTTTTTCCGGTGTCCGGT
Organism: Calotriton arnoldi; assembly: GCA_963921515.1. Classification (NCBI taxonomy): domain Eukaryota; kingdom Metazoa; phylum Chordata; class Amphibia; order Caudata; family Salamandridae; genus Calotriton; species Calotriton arnoldi. Next base: position 846,011 of record CAWUFW010008346.1, read on the forward strand.
TGGGGACCGAGAGGGCTTGTCAATCCCTGCACCGTTTAGCAGGCAACCTAAGGTGCCTGCCACGCGGTGCAGGGAAGAATACAACCTACCCATTTCCCAACGGTTTACGGCCATAGCACATGCTCCCATAGGGAAATGTGAGTATGTCACCTAACCATGTGCGGTTGCATCTTGATGAGGCGGTCGAGACCGCCGACCGGAGATCAGTTGGTCCAGTTTCTGTGACGGGTTTTGGCAGACGCAAGTCCACCCGACATCATAATAAGCCTCTAAAGAAACATAGTTTACTATTCCCACTCCAATATAACTTACGTCAGGGAAGGTGCTGGACACTAAACATGCATAATTTACTATTCCCACTCCAATATGACTTAAGTCTGGGAAGGTGCTGGACACTAAACATACATAATTTACTATTCCAACTCCAATATGACTTAAGTCTGGGAAGGTGCTGGACACTAAACATACATAATTTACTATTCCCACTTCAATATAACTTAAGTCAGGGAAAATGCTAGACACTAGACATACATATTTTACTATTCACACTTTAATATAACTTAGGTCAGGGAAAATGCTGGTCACTTAACATACATATTTTACTATTCACACTTCAATATAACGTAAGTCAGGGAAAATGCTGGACACTAAACATGCATAATTTACTAATCCCACTCCAATATAACTTAAGTCAGGGAAAATGCTGGACACTAAACATACATAATTTACTATTCCCACTGAAATATAACTTAAGTCTGGGAAGGTGCTGGACACCAAACATATATAATTTACTATTCCCACTCCAATATAACCTAACTCAAAAAAAGGCACAGAACACTAAACTTGATTAACATACTCTTTTCGCTCCAAACATAAAACAATTTCCAAAACATGTTAAACATTAAAAACATAACAATAAGTTTTCCCCCACCAATATGTATATATTTAAATAAACTATTGACACTAAACAAAAATCTTTAAATATTGTAATAAAACACAACATAAATTTAAAAAACTACACAACAATCCATAAATATCAAAATGAATTATTCAAATAATAAAATACTAATCTTTTTTCAACAAGATTTTCAATTTATTTAATCATTTATTTTTTAATTTTAGCTAAAGTTAAAAAATGTTTACAAATATTGTACTATCTCATATTCATTTTTTACACTTTTACAAACCTTAGTAACCAAAAAGTAAAAGATATTACAATAATTAAAATTCATCATAAAAATATTTTTGTAGAACAGAAATATTAAACATAATCCATAGAAATTAAGCGATTTATTACAAATAATAAACATATTACATTCTAAATAAATACTTCCAACAACACAAATAAAAGTAACTATCAAAATAACATTTACACATCTATACAAAACAATAATAACCTAACAAAGGGGCCCATTAGGATGTCGGGCGGTAGCACCACCGCCGTGCTGTCGGATGTAAAAACCACCAGTTACCGTCCGCCCGCCGCGGCCCACACGCCCGCCCAATTAGGATGTGAAAAGTCAGCCAAACACCGCCCGTAAGCCAGCGACGCCGTCCGCCATCAAAGTGCGCCCGTTCACGTAGCGGCGCGGCCCAATGGACACACACCGTCCGACGAAATCACGTACCGCCCGGCGTACAAATTACGATGCCGCAAACAAACAGCTCCCACGGCTAAGAGACACCGCACGAGAAACCAAGGCGGAAACTCGATCGCTGAGTACGGACACCAAAGAGGCGGACCCCCGAGCATGAATCCAGCACTGCAGGCCCTCCCCATGCTCTACTTGATGCAGAACCTAGGAGTCAACGCACCGCGGAGACGCAGGTAGGCAGACACACAACAAGGGCACGCAAACACCGCACACAGTGCAAGGGCGGAAGAACTGTACATGGCCCCCCCAGACACCCCTGCGTGTACACGACACATCCACCACTGCACCCACAAATGTCACACCGGGCAAATTGAAACAACTCGTAACAACCGGGCACACACTACCTGGGACCAGGAACTAACGTCCCCGTCACGGCCCCGCAGCGCAGCGGCGAAGACGCAGCCACACATGCGCACAACGCAGAGCCCAACGACAGCGCCATGTATGCGCCGCACACAAACAACACAGGGCACAACAAACACCACACACCAGCCCCACCCTGAACGCACATGTCACGTGACAGACCTGCCACAGTCATGTCCCCAACCGGCAATTCACTGTTGCCAACCTGACGTCACACAACTGACCCGAACATGTCAGTGATGTCACGCCAAATTAGGACACACCCCTGTGTGCAAAACATGGCGAAGCACACAGCGGCGGCAATATCACCCAGCAGAATATGGACCCCGTCGGCAAAAGGTACGCCAGTACCACACAGAAACACCGATACCACCCTGCACCCAATACCAAGACATGCAATACGTAACATCAAAGATCCCGGGGACCGACAACAGGTGGCTCCAATTATAACACCCACACACAAGGCCCAACGTATAGCGGAAACGCAGCGTGCCGCCCACACACGGGAGAGGAGATAGCACTGAATGGCCTTCCATACCCACACCGAAACCACAGCTCAACCATTCAAGCAGGACAATACAGTCATTATCCCCAAAAAAAGCCCAACACAGGCATGCAGAGGGAACCGTCCACTGGGCAGATAGCGCATAACACGAAAGAACATTTCGAACGGAAAAAAGAAATAATACCACTCCCCCATGTGGTTCACATGCAAGTTATCTGGAAGGAGTCAGACACCACTGACCTTGACCATTCATAGAAGCATGTGGGATGAGGGCCCGTGTCCTCCGCACAAGCTACTATAACCCAAGTCCTGCCTCCCTACGACCATTACAGAATTCCCAGCAACGTCGGAGGTTGCACTCTGCAGACTGCACAGACAGCCGGAGCACGCCATCACATCGCCCTGCAGCAAAATGGCACTTGCACCACACCTACCCAACTACGCCGGACAGATGAAGGTGTACAAACATAACCTGATACAGATATTGGGATGTGAAAATCTGGCTCTGCTGAACGTAAGTTACCGACTAACTTACCGCATCGCATTGTTCAGCTGCGTCATCCCCGTCTTCTACTGTCGGAGGTGTCCCTTCCACTGTCCTGTGGATTTATGTCTCTCCAACCCGGCATGTCCAATGGCGGACCTGGTACAACTGTTCAACCCCCTGGACGTCCACGACAGGATCTGTTCAGCCTATGGGGGCATGGCGTATGTGGCTGCAATCGGACCCACACTGCAATGGGACCACTGTGCCTCCACACGACGTATTCTGGATCACAGTTTCATCGAATGTCATCCAACATGTCCCATCAGGCTCCTACAAGGGACAACTTACGACCAACACCTTGACAGCCACCATCCGCTTCATTGGATGGCATCCATGTATACCACCAATGCCATGGAAGCCCTGCTGGAAGGTATCGCATACCTGACAACCTGTCAATTCGTCGGACCCCGACGCAATACCCCCAATTGAACAATGATGTCCTACACCGTACCCATGCTTGGCTCCGCACGGACTGAGCAGTTACCAGTACAACAACTATACCATACAACCTGCAACTAACACCACACCATTAACTACACTGCCATGATATCGGATATTTTCGGGACATGCACTCTGTTCCTCATCACATCCAGTAACTCTGCATGAACAGGGGGAGGCAGAGGCATGGGATTTGTGAATGGCAACCACATGGACAACACTGCACGTACAACTATGCCATAATATGTATCCTGCGCCCATGAACATATGCACCGGTCAGTGGACAGTAATCGGTCGGCTGTAGTATGTGAGAGCTGTCACCTCACCTCCCTCTGAACTTCCGTGCCAGGACTTTTGCATGGACAACAAGTGCATCCCCCTACAACATGACCCCAGTGACTGTGTCATGTCCAGTAGCCACCACATTGCAACAACAAGTGGGACGCCGTTGCATGCACGTAGGCCCATGCCCTGATGACACCCCTCACGCACGTGTGTATGAGTAACTATAGCAGCAAACCTGTAACATGGAACTGAGATGTACTGTGCCCATGATGTCAAGCGGTCTGGTAGGCAAAATGTATACTGTCTGTGTCAAAGTCAGCAGCTCCACAGTAATTAGCAAATGCACATTAGCACAGCAACGGCTAAGCAGTTGTAACTCTGAAGCCCACATCCCACAGTCAACAACTAATCACATGTACCCCTACACCCTATGCTATGTGTAATCATGCTGAGTATATCCTCCACATGCATTTCGCTGCCAGTAGTGTCCACTATACTGCATCACAGAGGACATAAGTCCTAATACATGGCTTGAAGTAAATATGTGTCTCTGCTTATTCATTCCACGAGTACGAATGAGAGAGGATGAGAGTGTGTGAAGTACACGGCAGTCGTGAGATGACCATGTAGTCCACTGTCATTGGATGTCAACGCAAATGAGTAGCACAACTGTGGAAGACACACATGTGTCATGTGAAGCGGGAGTTACGCTTGGCTCAGGTGGGTGGGTGTGACGGGTAGGTGCGCACATGCAATGTTGAAACACGCTGTGTTGGGAGGATTCCGGAGCAGTACATCACCGCTCTCCTGGGAATTTGTAAAGACCACCTGTCTGGGGATGAATGTGAACTCGTGTGTGCACAACAGGCGGGCACACGATCAATGCTGCATCAGGTGTAGACGTCAGCCCACCCTCTGTGGACATGCTGGATACTGCTGTGCGTCCGCCAGGCCCTTGCCAAGGCACTCACATCCCCTGTCGACCAGGTGTATCCCCAACATTGTCCACCTGCACAGGCAATCCAGGGCACGGGATGGCAGTGGAGCATGGTGGGTGAGAGGTCATGGCGCGCTCCTCCTGGTCACATCACGCAGGCAACACATCCTCAATATGTAGTATGGCACAAGTCAAATGGAAGTAGTGGGGTGACGCACACATCACGAGCAGGAGTGACGTCACGGAAGGTGGCTCGCACCATCTCACTCATTGCCTATTTTCCCACACACGTTACATGCCATTGCAACAGAGAAGCCAGCGCGTGCACAAGCAGCTCCAAGCTCGCCCCAGAGAGGCCAAAGAGTGAATGTGTGGGTCCATGAGCTCCAGTTGGACGCGGCCTGGGCCGCTAGGGCAGCTACAGCCTCTGTGTGTTGCAGGTGGTGTATCCGGACTGCGGAGCCTGTCATGCATTGTCAATGTTGCCCGGGTCTCGACTCGGGGCACCACGCAGGTGTACGGCGTCCCGCCACTTATTATACCGCGAGACAGACCACTTGTTCAACTGGACCCACACATACACTCCTTGGCCTCTCTGGGGCGAGCTTGGAGCTGCTTGTGCATGCGCTGGCTTCTCAGGTGCAAACGCATATTTGGGTGAGCGAGGGGAGGCCATGAGGACAGGGTAACATATGACTGTCTGACTTCCAGTTAGTTTAAGGAATGACCCTGATGTGGTCATAAAAAGACGTGTCTCGTGTGTATTGCAACTAGTAGATAAGCCGATGAACTTCCCATGTCTTGCATGTAGCCCCGCACCTAGACCCGCCCACTCGACACATATAAATGAGTACCAGCACCACATCCTTCCCATTCGAAGCACTGACTGGGTGTGACAACCATCGGACAGTCTTGTGTAGTCCACCCACGCGTACATGTGGGCCCTCCATGATCCATGTCACCTGCGGCAAAGTGATGTCATGGGCAATGACGGAAGTGAGGAGAGCTGTCTGCCCCACGCACAGATGGCGCATCAGCTCAACAGACCCAGCACTGAGGGCAGCAGGGGTCACATGTGCAGGGGCAGCTGTGCCTGGTGTGAAGGCACATGCATATAGACAGCACATCGAGCAATGTGTAGTCTGCCCACATCTACTGTCCATTGTCAGGCGGACCTAGCAAAAGATCACAAGACAACACATCTGTGTGGGTGTACCCACTGTGACCAACACTGCGCAACAATCAACGTACTCGCCCTGTGCATGGCCCACCCCGCAACGGAGGTCACATTCAGTGCCACTAACTCACACACATCCCTATCACGAGGCATGGTGTGTCCAATCGACAGGGCTGAGTTTGCGCTTATCCGGAGGGTCCTGAACAGGAGACACATGTAACCCACTAGGCAGTCTGTGTTGTCACCTACTGGCATTGTGCAGTCAATGTGCAGGCCAGGCCTGCTGGGACTGAGAAGGGCAGCATGGCCCCAGCCTGACATTCACACGAGCAAAAAGTGCACTGAGACCTGCATTGCCAATTGTCTGTGTCACTGGATGTCTGACATGAAGTTGCCATGTACCACCACTCGGGAGGGACAGACATGTCAAAGCGCCCGAGAGCTCACATACCCCTGCCACCTGCAGTCAGCATGGTGAGCAGTGCATGTTTGAACCCCACAGGCTCTGACTCATAGTGCTGCGGATCAACGACATGTGTGTCCCCCACATGCACTCCCACACACACTGCAGTTGTCTCTCACACACAACTTTCGCAAGGAATAGCCATGTGCAGTGTGCGTGGAGCTCGGAATCCAGGATCTCCAGCTCCTCGCTGGTGAGTGGACCTGGACATATCCTCAGCGTCATCGACGTGAAGGTGGACAGGTGGCAGCAGCAGGTGTTGTTGAGGGATGCCAGGCTGCAGTCCCAGGTAGCTGTGGTAATGCCGGTCTCACTCCCACACTCATATAGCCCCCTGGGGCAGGTTCAGTGGGTCCAAGCTGCTGCAATTTGTGTACCATGTCTGCCAGCTTCAATTGCAGACGATGGCCTGCTCCCAGCTGGCCCGGGACGCTTACCTCCATAGTGGAACACGCAGGGTGCAACCGCGAGGGTCATTGGAGTTGGCCGCAAGGGCCTGGCCCATGGCGGGTACAGTCCGCTGATGCCATGTGCACCACACAGTATAATGTGCGCAATGCATCTGCAGGTGTGGCCATGATTTGTGTGTGGGAGCAGGTCCACAATGGACAGGGCCACAACATGCTGTGTGCATAGGCAGTGACGGCCAGTGCCCAGCCTCCACATGTCTGTTAGCATATCATCATGTACACATTGGCATGGGAGCATGGGATATGCATATGCACACACATGCCATCTTTCACTATGTACATCTGCCACCTGGCACGTGCAACGTTACGTGTCACTTGTGATGTGTATTGGCAATCACACAGCCGTGTTGGCATGGAGCTGTCAATGTGTACACCTGTCAATGTTTCTGGAGGTGTGATCCGTACAGTGCTGTACATAGGGTGCAGTAGGGACATCAATGACTGTCTCATATCCCCTCGTGCTACAGGTCCCACTTGTTTTGGCCGCTCAGCCTGTGTCCATAGCGTTGTTGGTGTGTGCCATACTCACCCAGCCTCGGAAGCAGTGTCATGCACAGCAGCTAGTTATGTTGCCGTGGTATTGCCGCTTGCCAAATATGCAGTCTGATACCATCAGCATGCCTTACAAGTTATTAAGGCCTAAATCCCCATGTGCATGCTCATAGCAATGGTGTGTGTCACTGCCCATTGCAATTGGCAGGGGACCTGTGTAAGTGTATTGTGGCTGTGCTGTCCCTACTTGTCAGCTGTTCTGTGATTCAATTGCTTGGTCAGTCATTTGTGTTTTGTGTATGTGGAAATGCCCTGTGGCGTGTTGCTTTGACATGTGTCCACTTCCATCTTTCCTAGGAGGAGACCAAACATACATCGCCCCTACCAATTGCTGTCAGACATGGAGGATGTGGAGGTAATCCGGAAATTCCGTCTGGACCGACCCACCCTGCATCGCCTATGTGCCTTGTTGGAACCCCACCTCCGTCCTCGCAGGGTGTATCCAACTGCATTTACCCCCACGGCTAAGGTGATGGCTGCACTGCATTTCTTCGCCACTGGGTCATTCCAACACACAGTGGGCAGTGGAAGTGGGATGTCCCAGCCCATGTTCAGCATGGTGCTTCGTGATGTACTGTCAGCTATGATGCTGTACAGGAACAGGTACATCAGATTCCCCAGGGCTCGTGAATTGGCGGCAGTGAAGGGTGATTTCTATGCCCTTGGACGGATCCCCCACGTTGTTGGTGCAATCGATTGCACCCATATTGGCCTTGTAGCACCACAGGCCATGGAGCACATTTATCGGAATAGGAAGCACACCCACTCCCTGAATGTGCAAGTGGTGTGCCTTGCGGACATGGTCATTACACACGTGTGTGCGAAGTTTCCAGGATCGGCCCATGACTCGCACATCATGCGCAACAGCATCCTACCACGTCTGATGACCAATCTGCAACCGGACCGTGCTTGGATTGTTGGTGAGTATGTGTACTCGTGTAGCGTGCCTGGTGTGCGATGCTGTCTTGGGGACAGTTGGAATTGCAACTAATCTCGGTATTCCTCACACCCAGGGGACTCTGCTTATCCGAATGGGCCTTGGCTGCTCAGCCCATTACGTAATCCTCGGACCCCAGCTGATGACCGCTACAATGAGGCACATGGGAGGACCAGACGTGTGGTGGAGCGGACCTTTGGCCTCCTCAAGTCCAGGTTCAGATGCCTGGACCGCACCGGGGGCGCACTGGCGTACTCCCCACAGAAGGTGTGCCAGATAGTAGTGGCTTGCTGCATGCTGCACAATCTGGCTATTCGCAAGCAGATCCCCCTAATAGTGGATGACGGTGATCATCCAGGGCCCCAGCCTGCAGACCAGGACGGGTCCAGTGACGAGGACAGTGGAGAGGAGGAAGCTGTGAATGTGCGTCAGCAGCTCATCGCCCGCTACTTCACTTGACGGTGAGTGTCCATTTACGACGGCTGAAGTAGCTGTAGTTGTGCAGGTGTATGTGTGCTCTGTCACGGAGGCCTTTTGTTCACTGAGTGCTGTGTGTCAATGGTCCATGTCCAGGTTAGTATGCCACTGACAGTGGCTGTAGCATTGTGCCCTGTTGCTCTGTGAGATGTGTGTACATTGCTTGTAGTTGGTGACAAGTACTGTGTGATGAGTGTGTGACACACTCATTGAATGTACTCTTGTTCTGTTTTTCACCCCTAGGTCCCTACAGCCTCTCCTGTCCCATCGACATACCACACAGCAGATGCATTTCTGCTCATGGTGGCGGTTGCACATCGTTGAATAAACACAGGGCACAGACAGCAGATTGTGATCAAGGTGTATTTATTTTCAGCGGTGACATGTTATTGTGTGCAAGGTGTTGACAAAAGTGGTGCGTGCAGTGACTATGAGTTGACGGTCATGGCTGCGTGATGCTCAAGGTGTACCCATTTAGTCCTATGTCCACAGTCCAACAGACACATGCCATTCACATGGCAGTGTGGGGTAGGATCGTATTACAAGTCAATGCAGTAGGTGGTCAAGGTGGCTGGCTGACTCACTGGCGTTTGGTGCGTGCGAAGTCCTCTCTGGACACCTGTTTCCTCTTCGGACGGCCCCTTCCACGTTTGGAAGGGGGGTGTGTTGGTGGGCTGCTGGTGGTGGCTGAGGAGTGCTCACTCGCTGTGGACGCAGGGGAACGCGATGCTGCACGACCCTGCGCCACAGCAGGTGGTGGCGGAGGTGGTGTTGCTGGCCTTGCTTGTGCCCTCACCACCACCACCAGCTGGCCCATGAGGGCCACCATTTGGCCCATATGGGCGTTCATGGCCCTCAACACCCCAAGGACCTCCCGCGTGTCGCTAGCCGACCTGGCCCATTCTCCTTGGGCCTCTTCATAGGCCCCAAGGACTCTGTCGATTTGCGGCTGGGCTTGGCTCCCAGGCACAGATGGCGTTGGCCTGACCCTGCTCCTCCTACCAGTACTGCTGCCACCGACCTGCCCACTAGCCACATTGCTCACCACGGTCCTCGTTCTGGCTCCCAGGGTGGACCCCGACGGCCGGGCCACCCCTTGCGCTGGGGCTGTGGCCAGGGATGACGTGGTGGTTCGTGGTTGCGGCGGTGGTGGTGGTTGCGGCGGTGGTGGTGGCCGCAACGACCGTGGCAGCAGGGGTCTGTGACTGGTCAGCAGCCCTGGGCGATGGGTTGGTGGGTAGGAGGGGCCCTGGGGAGCGGTTGTGCCCTGCCACACCAGATGGGCCTGCTGGGTGGTCCACGTCCGAGGAGGTGTCCAGCTCCTCTACATCCGTGAGTCCGGGTCGGGGGCTTGCGGACTGGCTGTGCTGGCTGCTGTCTCCCTCTCCAGCGTCCAGCAGTTCGGCACCTGTGGGGAGAATGAGATAGGTTAATGTGTTGCACCTAGCAAAGTATGTATTGGTTGTCTGACATTCACAGTTCGTGCACTGTCGTGCACAGGTTTCCCAGAGGCGTGTGTGTGGATGTACGATGTGTGTATGCGTGGGCAAGGCAATGGAACTGTGTGATGTGAACATGTGGCATGGGACGGATTAGCAATGCCGATGGGTGTGTGTTGCTATACTCCTACATTTTGTGGCTCGGGTGTATGCGGGCTCCAGACCCATCGACGATGTTGAGGTGAAATATGGTTTAGGGGTTCAAATGGAACGCTTAGAAACGCAGATGGGAAAAGGGGGTACAGCCCCCTCAACGCTTTTGAGGTGAAATATGGTTTAGGGGTTCAAATGGAACGCTTAGAAACGCAGATGGGAAAAGGGGTACAGCCCCCTCAACGCTTTTGAGGTGAAATATGGTTTAGGGGTTCAAATGGAACGCTTAGAAACGCAGATGGGAAAAGGGGGTACAGCCCCCTCAATGCTTTTGAGGTGAAATATGGTTTAGGGGTTCAAATGGAACGCTTAGAAACGCAGATGGGAAAAGGGGGTACAGCCCCCTCAACGCTTTTGAGGTGAAATATGGTTTAGGGGTACATACTGTGACATATGGGTGCAGAACGGGACATGTGTTTTGGCAACATGACAGTGCAGAGACAAAGGTGTGTGTATGTCTGACATCCCCAGCATATCTGCTCACTGTTATCATTTATGGACATTACACTGCAAGCATTGTAGTGAGTGAGTGATGGTTGTGTGCCACACGACGTATTGCAGATGGGCCAATTCCTTGGTGTGCGTGCTACCCTCGGCCATGTGCATCAATGCAGTGCTCTTGGGGTGTTGACTATATTATGTATGTTGTTAATCACAGTGTGACGTGCGCTTCAGTCACTGCAGGCACATTATTTGTCATGGGCAGGTATCTTTGCATAACTACTGTATGAGGGCCAGCTGTTCGGATGACATACCTTTCATGACACAGGGGCTGACAGATGAGATGGATGATATGTTGAATGTGCATTGTGTGCCTGTGTGTTTCATGGGTCCAGTGGTGTGTATGTGCATTATTGTGGTCCCACGCTGTTACTTCTAGGCAGGTTGGACTTACATGGGCGTTGTTGTACGATGTGTGGGTAACAGGCAGTAAGGACTACATGGTCAAGACTTCGATGGTGTTGCTGATGTGTGTGATGAGTGGCACGGTGCCCGCCGTGTGGGTCTGTGCTCCAGTGGGACTTGTGCATGCAGACGTGGCTCCTTAGGTGTTGCTGTGTTTGTGATGGGTCATGTGGGGTATGACTCTGTAATACATGTCCGTGTGCACATTGGTCACATGATTGTGACAGGGAGCAGTGCTGTGTGTTCCTCTGCTACGTGACATGTCCCATGTGTTAGTCGTAATACAGTCCTCATGCCTACAGACACCCCGCCCTGTACAGTTTTCCACCTACAGGTTGTTTTTGAGTGCGCAATGCAATGGATGCCACATGGTTATGGGAGGGAGGGGTGCTCCATGTTGCTGGTCTGTGGGAGTGGGGGCGGTGTTGTGAGTTGTGGTGCTGGCTTACCACCCACAGAAACCCCTCCATGTAGGGTGAGATATCTACCTGTCGGCTGAAGGTGTGCACTGCAGTGGCTGACACATGGGTGTGGGGTGTGCTCCACCTTGCTGCGCTGTAGGACTAGGGGCCTGGTGTGTGTTGTACTTCAGCTGTCCCCCTCCCACCCACTGACTTTGTGTTCCGGCTACTTACCTGTTACTTGTCGGTTACTGCAGCTATGGCTGACACATGGGTGTGGGTGTGGTGAGTGCTCCTTCTGGCACTTTTGGAGTACAAGGGGACCTGGTGGGAGTTGCGGTGCTGGCTGACTGTACACATGCCTCCATGGTTTTGTTAGTTGGTCGGTTTGGGCTGAGTGTGTGGTAGTGTCTGTTGCATGTGTGAGTGATGTCTTGTGTATTGTGTACTGGACATGGGGGTGTTTGTCCCTCGGAGCTATGGCATAGTGGTAGTGCATGTGAGTACATAGCGGTGTGCTGGTATACATTTGTTTGTACTTACCAGCCTCCACTCCCCCTGGTATTCCGGTGAGACTCTCCGGATGTATGATGCCTCGCACCTTCTCCTCCCACGCCTTGAAGCTCTTGAAAAGCGCGGGATTACCTCCGCCAGTCCTGTCAGCCAGCTGCCGATTCTTGGCCTCCTTCTTCTTGACCTCCCTTTTCATATCGTGCCACCTCTTGGTGATTTCGCCTCGGTTGCGTGGCACGTTCCCTACTGCATTGACCTGGTCTACGATCCTGCTCCACATCCGATTTCTGGTGGCTACTGTTGTCTGTTGGACCTGGTTGCCAAAGATTTGTGGGTGCACCTTGATGATCTCGTCGACCATGACCGTCAGCTCAGTTGAAGTGAACTTTGGCATTCGGTGTGCTGCCATGGTGTGTGGTTTGGTGTTTGTGGTGCTGGTGCGGTGTGTGTGTGTGGTGTGTGATGTGCAGGTCGTTTGTGGTGCTGGTGTTTGGTGGTGCTGGTGCTGGTGGTGGTGGGTGTGATGGGTGCGTATCTGTGGTGTGCTGCTGTCCTTGCTGTGTCGCTGTGTTCTCTCCTCTCTTCTTGGCTTTGTAGTGTTGCAAGGGATTGTGGTCTGTGAAGGGGCTGCTTTTGTGCTTACCTATGTGGGTGTGTCATGATGGTCTGTTGTTTTCAGGTGTGTTGTGGCTGGTGTTCTGGGATTAGTAGTTTATTTGTTTGTCCAGGGGGGGTGTTTTCGGGATGTGTACTGTGTTTGTGCGTGGCTTGCTGTGTGGACTTGTTGGCCATGTTGTGTGTGTTTGTTTGGGTCCGCGGATGGTTTCTGTGCAGGGACGTGGCCGCCAGGGCTTCCGCCGTGTCCATTTCCATCTCTGTTGTTTACGATGGCGGGCGGTGTATTTGTGTATTTACCGCGCTCATGTCGGAGCGATCCTAATTTCACGGGCGGTGTCTCGATCGTCAGGGCGGGCGGTTTTTGGTTGTCGTGCGTATTTGCGTCCGTGGCGGACGGGTGGACTTAGAATCGGACATGATCGGGCGGTATTTTTGGGTTTTTTTCCGCCGCGGGCGGTGTTCGCTTCGCGGCATCGTAATTGCTCGGTCGGTATTCAGACGGTGTAGGCGGGCGGATTTTTACCGCTATGTTGGATGGCGGATTTTTTACCGCCCGGTATCGTAATGGACACCCAAATGTATAAATAAATAAAAAAAAGAATAAAATAATCAAAAAAACTTACGAAACTGTATAAATAAATATTAAACATTAACAAAAAACAAAACATTTTTTTTAAACTATTGCACAAAATAACTAAAATAGACACCCACATAAAAATAATGTAATTTTAAGGATTTTATCACAAATTCATTTTTATTTCAACATTAAAAGATAAACACACATCTTACAAAAATGTCCTTTATTTTATGCTATATATTTAAGAATAAAGCTATTAAAAATTAGGATAAAAAAATGTAACATACCTATCTTACCAATAATCTCTAAAAAACCAAAAATCACGCTAAAACGTATTACAATTATGTTTTTACATCCCTACCCACCCTCATCAGCTATAACACCAACATCCCACTCCTAAATTACTTCATATGTTATTTTTTTTATATTAAAATTTTATAATTATATTTTCAAAATTTGTGATAACTTCTTTAAAACAAATTCACACCTATCCACTAAAATTACAAGATCCTACTAATATTTATCCAAACATTCTATATAAATTAATAAAATTCCATAAATATTCCAAATATAATTTCAAAATGTTTATAATTTTTTTTTGTTTACTCCTCACCCTTATCCCCTATAATCCCAACATCCCACTCCTAAATCTTTTTAAATTCTATCACTTTATATCAAAATTACTTTAAAAAAAAATATTATTTTACAATTTTTTAACAATATTGTAAATTACTCCACACCCTTATCCCCTGTAAGCCCCACATCCCACTCCTAAAAAATATTATTAAACACAAAAAAATCTACAATTTTAATTTATTAAAACATACACATTTGAAAATCAATATTTCTTTTTAAATGTACAACTTAGAACAAAACATAAAAAAAGATAAACTATATTTTACTAAAATATCGATATTATATACAATGATATTTTCAACATCAATATTTTTGACAATGATATTTAATACAACACCTAATTTCGATATTTTTGACTTTGACATTACTTACCACAATATTTACAAATCACGATATTTTAAACATGATATTTTTGTCACACAATATTTGTTTTCGATATTTTGTCTGAATACCTTAAAGGATGTCTTATTTGCTTACCAGGTATGTGGGAAGTGTTTGAAACATTGTTAGATATATTCCTTTTTAGCTGAGGTTTATCTTATGATGAACATTCAAATTTGAACAAATAGAAAAATAAGGGGCCCATTAGGATGTCGGGCGGTAAAAAATCCGCCATCTACCATAGCTGTAGAAATCCGCCCGCCCACACCGTCTGAATACCGACCGAGCAATTCCGATGGCGCGAGCCACAAACCGCCGGCGGCGGAAAATACACAAAAAATACCGCCCGCCCATGTCCGAATACAAGTCCATCCGCCCGCAACAGACGGAAATACGCACGACAACCCAAAACCGCCAGCCCTGACGACCGAGATACCGGCCGTGAAATTAGGATCGCACCGACATGAGCGCGGTAAATCCACAAATACACCGCCCGCCAGCGTAAACAACAGTGACGAAAATGGACACGGCGGAAGCTCAGGCGGCCACGTCCCTGCACAGAAATCATCCGCGGACAAAAACAAACACACACAACATGGCCAACAAGTCCACACAGTAACCCACGCACAAATACCCAAACACAGTACACATCCCGAAAACACATCCCCCTGGACAAACAAATAAACTACAAATCCCAGAACACCAGCCACAACACACCTGAAAACAACAGACCATCATGACACACCCACATAGGTAAGTACAAAAGCAGCTCCTTCACAGACCACAATCCCTTGCAACACTACAAACTGAGGACGAAAGCACAGAACACAGCGAGACAGAAAGGACAGCAGCACACCACAGACACGCACCCATCACACCCATCACCACCACCACCAAACACCTGACCCACAAACCCCCTGCACATCACACACCACACACCGCACCAGCACCACAAACACCAAAACACACACCATGGCATCACACAGAATGCCCAAGTTCACTTCCACTGAGCTGACGGTCATGGTCGACGAGATCGTCAAGGTGCACCCACAAATCTATGGCAACCAGGTCCAACAGACACCATTATCCACCAGAAACAGGTTGTGGAGCAGGATCGTAGACCAGGTCAATGCAGTCGGGAACATGCCACGCAACAGAGGCGAAATCAACAAAAGGTGGAACGACCTGAAAAGCGTGGTCAAGAAGAAGGAGGCCAAAAATCAGCAGCTGGCTGCCAGGACTGGTGGAGGTAATCCCGCGCTATTCAAGACCTTCAAGGCGTGGGAGGAGAAGGTGCGAGTCATCATACATCCGGAGATCCTCACCGGATTACCAGGGGGAGTCGAGGCTGGTAAGTACAAACAAACGTATACCAGCACACCGCTATGTACTCACATGCACTACCACTATGCCATAGCTCCGAGGGACAAACACCCCCATGTCCAGTAACACAATACACAAGACATCACTCACTCATGCAACAGACACTCACACACACAGCCCAAACCTACCAACTGACATAACCATGGGGGCATGTGTACAGTCAGCCAGCACCGCAACTCCCACCAGGTCCCCTCGTACTCCAGAAGCGCCAGAAGGAGCACTCCCCACACCCATGTGTCAGCCATAGCTGCACTAACCGACAAGTAACAGGTAAGTAGCCGCAACACAAAGGCAGTGGGTCGGAGGGGGACAGCTGAAGTACAACAGCCACCAGGCCCCCAGTCCCACAGCGCAGCAAGGTGGAGCACCCCCACACCCATGCGTCAGCCACTGCAGTGCACACCTGCATCCGACAGGTAGACATCTCACCCCACATGCAGGGGTTCCTGTGGGTGTCAGGCCATCACCACAACTCACAACACCGCCCCCACTCCCACAGACCAGCAACATGGAGCACCCCTCCCGCCCATAACCATGTGGCATCCATTGCATTGTGCACTCAAAAACAACCTGTAGGTGGGAGACTGTACAGGGCGGGCTGTCTGTAGGCATGAGGACAGTATTACGACTGACACATGGGACATGTCACGTAGCAGAGGAACACGCAGCACTGCTCCCTGTCACAATCATGTGACCAATGTGCACACGGACATGTATCACAGAGTCATACCCCACATGACCCATCACAGATACAGCAACACCTAAGGAGCCACGTCTGCATGCACAAGTCCCACTGGAGTACAGACCCACACGGCAGGCACTGTGCCACCCATCACACACATCAGCAACACCATCGAAGTCTTGTCCATGTAGTCCTCACTGCCTGTCACCCACACATCGTACAACAACGCCCATGTAAGACAAACCTTACTAGAAGTAACAGCGTGGAACCACAATATTGCACACAAACACCACTGGACCCATGAAACACACAGGCACACAATGCACATTCAACATATCATCCATCTCATCTGTCAGCCCCAGTGTCATGGAAGGTATGTCATCCGAACAGCTGGCCCTCATACAGCAGTCATGCAGAGATACCTGCCCATGACAAATCATGTGCCTGCAGTGACTGAAGCGCACGTCACACTGTGAGTAACAACACACATAATATAGTCAACACCCCAAGAGCACTGCATTGATGCACATGTTCGAGGGCAGCACGCACACCAAGGATTTTGCCCATCTGTAATACGTCGTGTGGCACACAACAAGCACGAACTCACAACAATGCCACCAATGTAATGTCCACAAATGATGACAGTCAGCAGATATGCTGGGTATGTTAGACAGACACACACCTTTGTCTATGCACTGTCATGTTGCCAGAACACATGTCACGTTCTGCACCCATGACTCACAGTATGTACCCCAAAACCATATTTCAACCCAAAAGCGTTGAGGGGGCTGTACCCCCTTTTGCCATCTGCGTTTCTAAGCGTTCCATTTGAACCCCAAAACCATAGTTCAACCCAAAAGCGTTGAAGGGGCTGTACCCCCTTTTGCCATCTGCGTTTCCAAGCGTTCCATTTGAACCCCAAAACCATAGTTCAACCCACCATCGTCGATGGGTCTGGAGCCCGCATACACCCGAGCCACAAAATGTAGGAGCATAGCAACACACACCCATCGGCATTGCTATTCCGTCCCATGCCACATGTCCACATCACACAGTACCATTGCCTAACCCACGCATACACACATCGTACATCCACACACACGCCCCTGGGAAACCTGTGCACGACAGTGCACGAACTGTGAATGTCAGACAACCAATACATACTTTGCTAGGTGCAACACAATGACCTATCACATTCTCCCCACAGGTGCCGAACAGCTGGATGCTGGAGAGGGTGACAGCAGCCAGCACAGCCAGCCCACAAGCCCCCGACCCGGACTCACGGATGTAGAAGACCTGGACACCTCTTCGGACGACGACCACCCACCAGGCCCGTCTGGAGTGGCAGGGCCCAACCGCTCCCCAGGGCCCCTCCTACCCACCAACACATCACCCAGGGCTGCTGACCAGTCACAGAACCCTGCTGCCACGGTCGTTGCGGCCACCACCGCCGCAACCACCCCCACCACCACCACCACGCCATCCCTGACCACTCAACCAGCGCAAGGGGTGGCACGCCCGTCGTGCCCGACCCTGGGAGCCAGACAGAGGACCGTGGTGACCAATGTGGTGAGTGGGCAGGTCGGTGGCAGCAGTACCGGTGGGAGGAGCAGGGTCAGGCCAACGCCATCTGAGCCTGGGAGCCAAGCCCTGCCGCAAATCTCAAGAGTCCTTGGGGCCTATGAAGAGGCCCAAGGACAATGGGCCAGGTCGGCTGCCGACACGCGGGAGGTCCTTGGGGTGTTGAGGTCCATGGATGCCCATATGGGCCAAATCGTGACCCGTATGGACAAACTTGTGGACCTCATGGCCCAGCAGGTGTTGGGGGGGAGGGCCCAAGCAAGGCCAGCCACACCACCGCCGCCACCACGTGCTGTGGCGCAGGGTCGTGCAACATCTAGTTCCCCTGCGTCCACAGCTAGTGAGCAGTCCTCAGCCACCACCAGCAGCCCACCAACACACCCCCTACCATACGTGGAAGGGGCCGTCCGAAGAGGAAACAGGTGTCCAGAGAGGACTTCGCACGCACCAAACGCCAGTGAGTCAGCCAGCCACCCTGACCACCTACTGCACTGACTTGGACTACGATCCTACCCCACACTGCCATGTGAATGGCATGTGTCTGTTGGACTGTGGACATAGAACTTCATGGGTACACCTTGACCATCACGCAGCCATGGCCGTCAAATCATTGTCACAGCATGCACCACTTTTGTCATCACCTTGCACACAATCACATGTCACCGCTGTAAATAAATACACCTTGATCACAATCTGCATTATGTGTCCTGGGTTTATTCAATGATGTGCAATCGCCACCATGAGCAGAAATGCATCTGCTGTGTGGTATGTCGATGGGACAGGAGAGGCTGTAGGGACCTAGGGGTGAAAAACAGAACAAGAGTACATTCAATGAGTGTGTCACACACTCATCACACAGTACTTGTCACCAACTACAAGCAATGTACACACATCTCACACAGCAACAGGGCACAATGCAACAGCCACTGTCAGTGGCATACTAACCTGGACATGGACCATTGACACACAGCACTCAGTGAACAAAAGGCCTCTGTGACAGAGCACACATACACCTGCACAACTACAGCTACATCAGCCGTCGTACATGGATACTCACCGTCAAGTGAAGTAGCGGGCGATGAGCTGCTGACGCACATTCACAGCTCCCTCCTCCCCACTGTCCTCTTCACTCGACCCGTCCTGGTCTGCAGGCTGGGGCCCTGGTTGATCTCCGTCATCCACAATTAGGGGGATCTGCTTGCGAATAGCCAGATTGTGCAGCATGCAGCAAGCCACTACTATCTGGCACACCTTCTGTGGGGAGTACGCCAGTGCACCCCGGTGCGGTCCAGGCATCTGAACCTGGACTTGAGGAGGCCAAAGGTCCGCTCAACCACACGTCTGGTCCTCCCATGTGCCTCATTGTAGCGGACATCAGCTGGGGTACGAGGATGTCGTAATGGGCTGAGCAGCCAGGGCCCATTCGGGTAAGCAGAGTCACCTGGGTGTGAGGGACACAGAGAATCATTGCAATTCCAACCGGACACAATACAGCATCGCACAGCCAGCACGCTACACTACTCCACATACTCACCAACAATCCAAGCACGGTCCGGTTGCAGATTGGTCATCAGACGTGGTAGGATGCTGTTGCGCATGATGTGCGCGTCATGTGCCGATCCTGGAAATTTCGCACACACGTGTGAAATGACCATGTCCGCAAGGCACACCACTTGCACATTCAGGGAGTGGGTGTGCTTCCTATTGCGGTAGAGGTGCTCAGTGGCCTGTGGTGCAACAAGGCCAACATGGGTGCAATCTATTGCACCAACAACGTGGGGGATCCGTCCAAGGGCTTAGAAATCACCCTTCACTGCCGCCAATTCACGAGCCCTGGGGAATCGTATGTACCTGTTCCTGTACAGCATCATAGCTGACAGTACATCCCTCAGCACCATGCAGAACATGGGCTGGGACATCCCACCTCCACTGCCCACTGTGTGTTGGAATGACCCAGTGGCGAAGAAATGCAGTGCAGCAATCACCTTAGCCGTGGGGGTAAATGCAGTAGGATACACCCTGCGAGGACGGAGGTGGGGTTCCAACAAGGCACATAGGCGATGCAGGGTGGGTCGGTCCAGATGGAACTTCCGGATCACCTCCACATCCTCCATGTTTGACAGCAATTGGTAGGGGCGATGTATGTTTGGCCTCCTCCTAGGAAAGATGGAAGTGGACACATGTCAAATCAACACGCCACAGGGCATTTACCCATACACAAATCAAAAATGACTGACCAAGCAATTGAATCACAGAACAGCTGACAAGTAGGGACAGCACAGCCACAATACACTTACACAGGTCCCCTACCAATAGCAATGGGCAGTGACACACACCATTGCTATGAGCATGCACATGGGGAGTTAGGCCTTAACAACTTGTAAGGCATGCTGATGGAAACAGACTGCATATTCGGAAAGCTGCAACACCACAGCAACATGACTAGCTGCTGTGCATCACACTGCTTCCGAGGCTGGGTGTGTAGGGCACACACCAACAACGCTATGGACACAGGCTGAGCGGCCAAAACAAGTGGGACCTGTGGCACGAGGGGATATGAGACAGTCATTGATGTCCCTACTACACCCTATGTACAGCACTGTACGGATCACACCTCCAGAAACATTGACAGGTGTACACATTGACAGCTCCATGCCAACACGGCTGTGTGATTGCAAATACACATCACAAGTGACACGTAACGTTGCACGTGCCAAGTGGCAGATGTACATAGTGAAAGATGGCATGTGTGTGCATATGCATATCCCATGCTCCCATGCCAATGTGTACATGATGATATGCCAACAGACATGTGGAGGCTGGCCACTGGCCGTCCCTGCCTATGCACACAGCATGTTGTGGCCCCGTCCATTGTGGACCTGCACCCACACACAAATCATGGCCACACCTGCAGATGCATTGCGCACATTAAACTGTGTGGTGCACATGGCATCAGCGGACTGTACCCGCCATGGGCCAGGCCCTTACGGCCAACTCCAATGACCCTCGCGGTTGCACCCTGCGTGTTCCACCATGGAGGTAAGCGTCCCGGGCCAGCTGGGAGCAGGCCATCATCTCCAATTGAAGCTGGCAGACATGGTACACAAATTGCAGCAGCTTGGATCCACTGAAACTGCCCCAGGGGGCTATGTGAGTGTGTGAGTGAGTCCGGCATTACCACAGCTACCTGGGACTGCAGCCTGGCACCCCTCAACAACACCTGCTGCTGCCACCTCTCCACCTACACGTGGATGACGCTGAGGATATGTCCAGGTCCACTCACCAGCGAGGAGATGGAGATCCTGGATTACGAGCTCCACACACACTGCACATGGCTATTCCTTGCGAAAGTTGTGTGTGAGAGACAACTGCAGTGTGTGTGGGAGTGCATGTGGGGGTCACACATGTCGTTGATCCGCAGCACTATGAGTCAGAGCCTGTGGTGTTCAAACATGCACTGCTCACCATGCTGACTGCAGGTGGCAGTGGTATGTGAGCTCTCGGGCGCTTTGACATGTCTGTCCCTCCCGAGTGGTGGTACATGGCAACTTCATGTCAGACATCCAGTGACACAGACAATTGGCAATGCAGGTCTCAGTGCACTTGTTGCTCGTGTGAATGTCAGACTGGGGCCATGCTGCCCTTCTCAGTCCCAGCAGGCCTGGCCTGCACATTGACTGCACAATGCCAGTAGGTGACAACACAGAATGACTAGTGGGTTACATGTGTCACCTGTTCAGCACTCTCCGGATGAGCGCAAACTCAGCCCTGTACATTGGTCACACCATGCCTCGTGAAAGGGATGTGTGTGTGAGATAGTGCCACTGAATGTGACCACCGTTGCAGGGTGGGCCATGCACAGGGCGAGTACGTTGGTTGTTGCGCAGTGTTGGTCACAGTGGGTACACCAACACAGATGTGTTGCCTTGTGAACTTTTGCTAGGTCCGCCTGACAATGGACAGTAGATGTGGGCAGACTACACATTGGTCGATGTGCTGTCTATATGCATGTGCCTTCACACCAGGCACAGCTGCCCCTGCACATGTGACCCCTACTGCCCTCAGTGCTGGGTCTGTTGAGCTGATGCGCCATCTGTGCGTTGGGCAGACAGCTCTCCTCACTTCCGTCAGTGCCCATGACATCACTTTGCCGCAGGTGACATGGATCATGGAGGGCCCACATGTACGCGTGGGTGGACTACACAAGACTGTCCAATGGTTATGACCCCCAGTCAGTGCTTCGAATGGGAAGGATGTGGTGCTGGTACTCATTTTAATGTGTAGAGTGGGCGGGGCTAGGTGCGGGGCTACATGCAAGACATGGGAAGTTCATCGCTTATCTACTAGTTGCAATACACACGAGACACGTCTTTTCATGACCACATCAGGGTCATTCCTTGAACTGACTGGAAGTCAAACAGTCATATTTTACCCTGTCCTCATGGCCTCCCCTCGCTCACCAAAATATGCGTTAGCACCTGGGAAGCCAGCGCATGCACAAGCAGCTCCAAGCTCGCCCCAGAGAGGCCAAGGAGTGTATGTGTGGGTCCAGTTGAACAAGTGGTCTGTCTCGCGGCATAATAAGGGGCGGGACGCTGTCCATCTGCGTGGTGCCCCGACTCGAGACCCGGGCAACATTGACAATGCATGACAGGCTCCGCAGTCCGGATACACCACCTGCAACACACAGAGGCTGTAGCTGCCCTAGCGGCCCAGGCCGCGTCCAACTGGAGCTCATGGACCCACACATTCACTCTTTGGCCTCTCGGGGGCGAGCTTGGAGCTGCTTATGCACGCGCTGGCTTCTCTGTTGCAATGGCATGTAACGTGTGTGGGGATATAGGCAATGAGTGAGATGGTGCGAGCCACCTTCCATGACGTCACTCCTGCTCGTGATGTGTGCGTCCCCCCACTACTTCCATTAGACTTGTGCCATACTACTAATTGAGGATATGTTGCCTGCGTGATGTGTCCAGGAGGAGCGCGCCATGACATCTCACCCACCATGCTCCACTGCCATCCCGTGCCCTGGATTGCCTGTGCAGGTGGACAATGTTGGGGATACACCTGGTCGACAGGGGATGTGAGTGCCTTGGCAAGGGCCTGGCGGACGCACAGCAGTATCCAGCATGTCCACAGAGGGTGGGCTTACGTCTACACCTGATGCAGCATTGATCGTGTGCCCGCCTGTTGTGCACACACAAGTTCACATTCATCCCCAGACAGGTGGTCTTTACAAGTTCCCAGGAGAGCAGCAATGTACTGTTCCGGAATCCTCCCAACACAGCGTGTTTCAACATTGCATGTGCGCACCTACCCGTCACACCCACCCACCTGAGCCAAGCGTAACTCCTGCTTCACATGACACATGTGTGTCATCCACAGTTGTGCTACTCTCTCAGGGCCGGACCTGCAACTGTCCCATAGCACACACACAGCACCGATTCGTAATGGCATCCTGTTAGATTGGTAGGCACACTAACCCATCTCCTTCTGAGACAGTGGTGGCTGTGATGGATATTGTGACTGGGCACATGGCTTACTTTCAATGTGTGCATTTGGGAGGTGGTGGTGTGTGGTGTGTGATTGTGGTAGCGTTGGTGTGTATGTGTGTGTGTCGTGTCCATGTCGACTGCACACATATGTCACCCCGGGACATGGTGGATGTTTGTTACCGTGCTGAGGTCTTTGTATATGATGTGATGGGTGTGTTGTATGTTGCACAGTATGCGGTGTGAGGGTGTGTCCTTGCAGTTCAGGCTGACTCCTACTTGTTATGGTTCAGACGTTGTGTGTGTGCAGGGTGTGTGACTGTCAAGATTGTGTCTAGTCCAATTGTGCATGTCAGCATTTCAGCAGTTCTTGCTCACTGTGCAGTGCTGCCCACCCACTCTGATGTTGTGTGTGTTTTGTCAGGCATTGCTGTGGCATGCTTTAGCGTGGCTCCCACTTTTTGTTGCTGAGTGTGTGGTCAGACTGTGTGGGTCATTGTAAACATGTGTAGGACTGTGCTTTGTAGTGAGCAGGCCGTCAGTGTTGATGTGATGATCTTTCGGGCGTCTTCAGAGTGTGACAAGTCCTGCTCCATGAGCTGTGGTATTTCCCTGTGGCCACTGTTGCGGCTAGTCATTTGCGTTGACATCCAATGACAGTGGACTACATGGTCATCTCACGACTGCCGTGTACTTCACACACTCTCATCCTCTCTCATTTGTACTTGTGAAATGAATCAGCAGAGACACATTTTTGCTTCAAGCCATGTATTGGGACTTATGTCCTCTGTGATGCAGTATAGTGGACACTACTGGCAGCGAAATGCATGTGGAGGATATACTCAGCATGATTACACATAGCATAGGGTGTAGGGGTACATGTCATTAGTTGTTGACTGTGGGATGTGTGCTTCAGAGTTACAACTGCTTAGCCGTTGCTGTGCTAATGTACATTTGCTAATTACTGTGGAGCTGCTAACTTTGACACAGACAGTATACATTTCGCCTACCAGACCGCTTGACATCATGGGCACAGTACATCTCAGTTCCATGTTACAGGTTTGCTGCTATGGTTACTCATACACACGTGCGTGGAGGTGACATCAGGGCATGGGCTTACGTGCATGCAACGGCGTCCCACTTGTTGTTGCAATGTGGTGGCTACTGGACATGACACAGTCACTGGGGTCATGTTGTTGGGGGATGCACTTGTTGTCCATGCAAAAGTCCTGGCACGGAAGTTCAGAGGGAGGTGAGGTGACAGCTCTCACATACTACAGCCGAACGATTACTGTCCACTGACCGGTGCATATGTTCATGGGCGCAGGATACATATTATGGCATAGTTGTACGTGCAGTTATGTCCATGTGGTTGCCATACACAAATCCCATGCCTCTGCCTCCCCCTGTTCATGCAGAGTTACTGGATGTGATGAGGTACAGAGTGCATGTCCCGAAAATATCCGATGTCATGGCAGTATAGTTGATGGTGTGGTGTTAGTTGCAGGTTGTGTGGTATAGTTGTTGTACTGGTAACTGCTCAGTCCGTGCGGATGCCAGGCATGGGTACGGTGTGGGACATCATTGTTCAATTGGGGGTGTTGCGTCGGGGCCCGACGAATTGACAGGTTGTCAGGAATGCGATACCTTCCAGCAGGGCTTCTATGGCATTGGTGGTAAACATGGATGCCATCCAATGTAGCGGATGGTGGCTGTCAAGGTGTTGGTCGTAAGTTGTCCCTTGTAGGAGCATGATGGGACATGTTGGATGACATTCGATGAAACTGTGATCCAGAATCCGTCGTGTGGAGGCACAGTGGTCCCATTGCAGTGTGGGTCCGATTGCAGCCACATACGCCATGCCCCCATAGGCTGAACAGACCCTGTCGAGGACGTCCAGGGGGTTGAACAGTTGTACCAGGTCTGCCATTGGACATGCAGCGTTGGAGAGACATAAATCCACAGGATAGTGGAAAGGACACCTCCGACAGTAGAAGACGGGGATGACGCGCTGAACAATGCGATGCGGTAAGTTAGTCGGTAACTTACGTTCAGCAAGGCCAGATTTTCACATCCCAATATCTGTATCAGGTAATGTTTGTACAGCTTCATCTGTCCGGCGTAGTTGGGTAGGTGTGGTGCAAGTGCCATTTTGCTGAAGGGCGATGTGATGGCGTGCTCCGGCTGTCTGTGCAGTCTGCAGAGTGCAACCTCCGACGTTGCTGGGAATTCTGTTATGGTCGTAGGGTGGCAGGGCTTGGGTTATAGTAGCTTGTGCGAAGGACACGGGCCCTCATCCCACATGCTTCTATGAATGGTCAAGGTCAGTGGTGTCTGACTCCTTCCCGATAACTTGCATGTGAACCACATGGGGGAGTGGTATCATTTCTTTTTTCACTTCGGAATGTTCTTTCGTGTTATGCGCTATCTGCCCAGTGGACGGTTCCCTCTGCATGCCTGTGTTGGGCTTTTTTGGAATAATGACTGTGTTGTCCTGCTTGAATAGTTGAGCTGTGGTTTCGGTGTGGGTATGGAAGGCCATTCAGTGCTATCTCCTCTCCCGTGTGTGGGCGGCACGCTGCGTTTCCGCTACACGTTGGGCCTTGTGTGTGGGTGTTGTAATTGGAGCCACCTGTTGTCGGTCCCCCGGGATCTTTGATGTTACGTATTGCATGTCTTGGTATTGGGTGCAGGGTGGTATCGGTATTTCTGAGTGGTACTGGCGTACCTTTTTCCGACGGGGTCCATATTCTGCTGGGTGATGTTGCCGCCGCTGTGTGCTTCGCCATGTTTTGCACACAGGGGTGTGTCCTAACTTGGCGTGACATCACTGACATGTTCGGGTCAGTTGTGTGACGTCAGGTTGGCAACAGTGAATTGCCGGTTGGCGACATGACTGTGGCAGGACTGTCACGTGACATGTGCGTTATGGGTGGGGCTGGTGTGTGTGGTGTTTGGTTGTGACCCTGTGTTGTTTGTGTGCGGCGCATACATG
The DNA here is from genome assembly GCA_963921515.1 of Calotriton arnoldi. NCBI lineage: Eukaryota > Metazoa > Chordata > Amphibia > Caudata > Salamandridae > Calotriton > Calotriton arnoldi. Next base: position 872,634 of record CAWUFW010008346.1, read on the forward strand.
GCGCTGCCGTTGGCCTATGCGTTGTGCGCATGTGTGGCTGCGTCGTCGCCGCTGCGGGGCCGTGACGGGGACGTTAGTTCCTGGTCCCAGGTGGTGTGTCCCCGGTTGTTGCGAGTTGTTACAATTTGCCCGATGTGACATTTGTGGGTGCAGTGGTGGATGTGTCGTGTCCACGCAGGGGTGTCGGGGGGGGCCATGTACAGTTTTACCGCACTTGCACTGTGTGCGGTGTTTGCATGCCCTTGTTGTGTGTCTGCCTACCTGCGTCTCCGCGGTGCGTTGACTCCTAGGTTCTGCATCAGGTAGAGTATGGGGAGGGCCTGCAGTGCTGGATTCATGCTCGGGGGGTCCGCCTCTTTGGTATCCGTACTGTGCGGTCGGGTTTCCGCCTTGCTTTCACGTGCGGTGTCTCTTAGCCGGGGGAGCTGTTTGGTTGTGGCATCGTAATTTGTACGCCGGGCGGTACGTGATTCCGTCGGGCGGTGTGTCTCCATTGGGCCGCGCCGCTACGTGAATGGGCGCACTTTGATGGCGGGCGGCGTCGCTGGCTTACGGGCGGTGTTTGGCTGACTTTTCACATCCTAATTGGGCGGGCGTGTGGGCTGCGGCGGGCGGACGGTAATGGTGGTTTTTCCATCCGCCAGCACGGCGGTGGTGCTTCCGCCCGCCATCCTAATGGGCCCCTAAGATACTGAACAATGAACTCATTATTAATTTTACACAGAAAGTTGAAATGTTGTTACAACTTAACAAATAATATTATTGGCACATGTGGAATACCTTAATTATATAACATAAACTTTTTTTCATATATCTTCCTACACTTACAAAAATAAAATTAAGAAAATATTAAATAAATAATGAATCAACTTTTTATACTTATTTTTATGTAAAAATAAAGAGGATAAAAAACTAAATAACATATGTAAGGGTTTTGGATTAGCAATGACTTACCATTTAAGGGGCTTAACTTCATAAATTTTGGGGTTTTGCCAAATGCTAACTGTGTAAATTGAGTCTGTAAATAACAATGCTGTTACTGTTCTGTGGGTGAGTGAGAACTGTTCCCAAAAGTCCTCCACACCGTTCCAAAACAATTCCTTACTCCTCCCTATACCCCTCACATGTAAACCAAAGTTTTAGGACAGTTTTTTTTACACATGTTTTGTGTGTCCCTCACTGCGTAGACTCTGGAGTCATATAGTTCTGTGTTCCATGTGTCCCTCACTCATTGAGGACTCAAATGTATACTTACATGTGGCCACATTCTGATATTTCCTTTTTGAACTGTACACCTAAAAATATAGGACAGGTGGAAGCTTAACACTCTGGGGTCGATTCCGATTCAGGCCGGAAATCACTCCGACCGAGCCGGACCTGGAGAGATTTCCGACCGAATCGGACTCTAGCAGCCCGACCGAATGAGTACGATGCGTACGCATGCAATCGGACTCGATTCGGTCGGACTCCCATTGAAGTCAATGGGAGCCGGTCGTACAACGCGTACGCGGGATGCCATTGACTCAATGGGTGCGAGGCGAACAAGGGCGTCCCCTACAGCGGGTACGCGTTGATGCGAATCGCGCCGTACATGCGCAGGTATGGGGGACCCATGGGTCCCCCCTGTGTGCGACTCACGCGGCTACGCGTACAGGGGGGTCCGACACGGACCCCCAAAGTCTGGCTCCCACTGCCCTTTGGAGCCAGACGGCGCGAGTCGGTCGGACTGCTCAAGGCGCGCATCGTACTTGCCCGGCCGGGGAACGTCTCCATTGCGCGGTGCGAGTCGTGTCCGTGCGAGTCGGTCGGAGCGGGTCGGACCACGTACGAGTCGGTCGGTGATTTCGCGTGCGCTCGCATCGTACTCGCTCGCCCGGACGCACGTACGAATCGGTCGGGAAAGAGGGCTCCGAATCGGATCCGGTTAAGCCGAATCCGATTCGGTGCCCTACCGGCCAAGATCGGAATCGGCCCCTCTGTATATAAGATGAGATTAGTATTTTGTACTACTTTCAAGGCCTATGTTCTGAGTCTTACACCTCCACCTGTCCTACCTTTTTTTGTGTGGACTCTCCAGCTCAAGTACGGAGTTGTAAAGATACTACTCATAAAGTTAAAAACGTAGGGCCTGATTAGGAGTTTGGCGGTCCGAATGGTGCAAAACTGCCTGCGCCACACCACCGTCGTGCTGGCAACAGGCTGTCCACCATATTAAGAGTTTCACATGCAGATCCGATACCGCCGGCTCGACGGTTCAGCCAGTGTTCTTGCGCCGGCCTCACGGTTGGAAAACACATTATCGGTTCACCGCTGTGCACCACCTGTGCTGCAGGCCTGACAGCCGAGTACAAAAAGGCATCAGTGGTCCGATAGTGGCGCAGACCAATAGGCAGTCCTGCGCCATCTTCCAATGCCTACATAATAAGCAACAAATCACAACACAATTTACCTGTTACTATGCACGATCATGTCACGTTAGCATTGGTCAACAATTACTAATGGCGAACATCACCATGCCAAGCATATACTGTATCATCAATGTTTGTACTTGAGCTGATGAACAGAGAGGAATGTCAACATGCAAATGTGTGACCTATGTATGTCCTGGAGCCATGAAGCTCTTAACATTTTCATCTTTAAATGCAAAATCATGACATACCAACAAGAGAAGAATCTGGACACATATGACCATAGTGTCAAACCATATAACTAGTCCAACATTGATCCTGTGCCAAAAACCTTTTAAAGTACCTCGGCAAGGACTTTCAGAAGGTCAAGACACTCAATGAACAGTAATTGAAAAAGTAAACAAACAGATAATCACACCTGTTGACAATATGAAAGTGTTCAGTCTCTCAATTTGTCACCCGATGACAAGTCCCAGGAAATAAATGTGTCCTATAGTGTGCCTCACTGATGATCAACACATCAAAAATAACTCCAACGATATCAGGTTCTAAGTTAACACTATTAAGTCACTACAACAATACCTCTCCAAGGAAAAATGAAACAGATTAGGACATTTGTGTGCTGTACAATAAATGAGAGCAGATGTTCCAAAATAAATCACATGTCAAAAAATAAGTACTTACCTTAACAAATGTTGCATGTCTGTAATAACCATTGAGTCAAGTTTGACATGAATCAAAATCATTAAGTGGGTCCCATCATTTCAGGTAGGGACCTGCCTTTTCATAGTGAAAATAGATTTTAGCATAACTCACTAGAGTCAATGTAATGAAGACTGACACTATGTTGCATAAGTCCCACAAATGTTTGTGAAATCAGCTGTGTCAGTAAGATCTTCTAACTTCACACATCAAAGCTGTAGCTAGTATATGTCCACCCTCAGATACCAATTAAATTTAGACCTAACAGTTGTGTTATCTTACAAAGATGAGCTTAACCCTGCTGCACGTCAGAGTCAGGCCAGGGAGCAGAGTCAAACCACAGAACCCGAAGATTCCCAAGAAGTCCTCAGTAATGAGCCTCCCTTCGTAGACATGGACATGACAACACTCCTGGCACTTCAGGGCAGCTCAGTCAGACAGACTCAGTTAATCTCATTGAGCACACACCTCCAACCACCACAGCTGGTACAACAACATCCATAACCAGTGCACAGGTGGACTCATACTTAGCTTCCCAGTCCCGCCTCCTCAGGTGGGTAACATCAACACAGACATTGAGAAGGCGTGACCAGTTAGTCAGTCCTGTGCAAGGGCAATGGCCAGTGTAGCCAGATGTGCTGGAAGGAGAATTGTGCCCAACCCATTTGAGGCCACTGAACAGACTGACAGCCAGCCTGTGGAGTAGACGGACTCAGTTGGTGTCACTGGGTCCACACCTATAATCACCACAGCTGTTGCATCACATACCACAACCAGTGCCCCTAGTACAGGTTGACCAATACCTTGCTGACCTTTTCCCCATCCTCAAGTGGTGAACACCATCACTGACACAGAAGAGGATGGAACGAGTGGCATCTGCTTGTGTTTGCGTTCTACCAGGACTGTCATGGTACGTTGGGCCAGGTAGTGTCTGTCCTGAGAGAAATGACAGAGCTGCACCAGTCCAGCGACCATAGGCTGGAGGCCATTCAGCAAGATATCTCTGGGTTGCGCACAGAGGTGGCCTCTCAAGTCAGTGTCCTGCAGGACAACAACACCAACCTTTCACACCCTCATCAACTACACCCACTGGTCCAAGCACATCACAGCCATCAAATCAGCAGCAGCCAGAGGATGTGATGGCCTGTCTGAGGAAGACAGTCCTATACACACACAGGAATCAGCAGCTCCAGATCCCAGCCAAGTCAGGCAGCGGGACACCAACTCAAAAACCTAGGTGGGAACATTTCCAAAACCTCTAGTCCTACCATTGGTCCACCTTGACCATTATGTTTGTCTATGTGCTTACAACACCTCCACTTTGTTGACTGTTCTCGAACACTACTCCTGGCACTGATGCAAGGTGTAAGTAAGACGTTTCTACTGGAAAATTGACTGTACTCCAATGATTTCATTCACCATGTTGGACACTGTTCATTAAACCTATCCTCTGTTTCTTGCATAAAATAAATATCCATCACTTCAACATGTTGCCAATCCTTGGTTCACAACAGCTCATGTCGGTGTGGTTTGTTGTGTACATATCCAAATTAAGATACAATTCCACCCGAACCATGCCAATGTAATCTAGACAAAAGGTTGCATGAAGCGTTCAAAATTATGTTAAGTCATGCTATACACTAAGGTGACTGGCCTTGGACAAATGTAAGAGCAACAGTGAATTCAGACTCAGAGATGGTGTGAGACATAGAAAAAAAAGTAACCTTTCCTCAGTCGGGCAGTGTTGCAGAAACATAGCTTGATGTCGCTAGAAAACAAATGTTAGAAATCGACACATCTCCTACATCCTTATCTCCACAGGTTCAAATCAACCCAAATTGTCGAGCACTAGGTGTAGGGTGCTAAAACCAGTTCAGTGGCATCACACATTCACCCCAAACTCCATATCTCAACACAGCACTTACAACATACAGGCACCAAACCCTGAATTGGCATACATCAGAGTAGCAGAATACCTTGCTTTGGTCACAATCCCCACAATGGTCATGTCACATATCATACACATTAGCTTGTGCAACCAACACATCATAAACAAATGTACATTAGAAGTCAGGAACAAAGAATCCATTGGTTGTGCAAAGTGCCTTCCTTGTGGGTCTGTACAGGCCACCCCAATACGAAGTTCCTACAGGAATCTCCAATGTACATTTTGTACATCAGAACTGCAGCACATACACACTGAAGTCATGACTCAGAAATTACTGAGTGAAAAAGACATTGTGCAGACACCTGTAACACAACAACACAGATGCTATTAACCTATATTCAGATTTTTTACGAAACACCAATTAACACTTCAAGGTTGCACATTGGTCACTACAGGAGTGTCACACATGTGGCACAATCAATCGTCCTATTCAGCCCATACCATCTGTCCCAGGCCATACATTGTCGCAATCATTGGACACTTGACATTAACATTCTTATCAGCACATCACTGCTACAATGTCTGCATCCACACTCATTAAAACATACCTGCTATTGTGAGAAGTAGTTTTGTGTAAGGTTCTGTCTAACTACTTCTCCTTCATGTTCTTCACTGTCATCGTCTTCACTAGGCATTTCGCATGCCTCACCCGGTGGGTTTCCGTGGCTTGCTCCATCGTCATCATCATCAATGAGAGGTACTTTGCGTCTTAGTGCAATGTTGTGTAGGATACAGCAGGCCACAATGATCTGACATACTTTCCCGGGTGAGTAGAGGAGGGCACCGCCACTCTTATCCAGGCATCTGTGGAATGCTACTCTTCCGTAGTATAAATGCATCATGTGTAGATCATGAAAACTTGGCACAGACATGGGTGATGTACAAATCCACAAGGCAAAACACTTGCACATTGATGGAATGATAGTGTTTCCTGTTCCTATACACCTGCTCATGGTCGTGTGGTGGAACCAAACCGATATGTGTGCCATCTATGGATCTGATTACATTGGGCATGTGATCAAGTGCAAAGAATTCTCCCTTCACATGTGCCAAATCGTCATGTCGTGGAAACTGTATGAATGTGCCAACGTGCTTCAATAGAGCTTGAAGGACGTCTGTGAGCACCATACTGAACTTTGGATGTGACATCCCACCTGATGTGGCAATCGTGAATTGGAATGTTCCGGTGGCAAAGAAATGCAACGCAGCCAACACCTTGACAAGTGGCGTGATATTGTGAGGATTATCCAGTTCTAGTGCAATGTCTGGCTTCAGGTGCTCTGTAAGATCCAAAATCATTTGTCGATCTGAACGGTACTTCTGGATCACATGTCCAACTTGCATGGTGAGAAGATCAGGCAAAGGTCTATAAACCGGAGTCACGCGTCTCCTTCTCCTTGGATACCTATGTGAGAGACAGAAGCAACATGTGCAACTGAGGCAGGAAAATGATGTACAAATGTGTCACATAGATCCTGAATATACAGCTAACACAAATAAAACCAACATTAAGTAAAACAAAATATGCTTTATACCATTAACCCAAATGTCTTCATACATCACTTAGCTACTTCCCAATGTACCACAGAGGCAAGTCAATACCTGTCACCATATCAATCAAAATGTCTACAGGACGAAAGATTTATTTAAATGGCTTAAGTGTCTGCAAGGTTTTCAAACAAGGAATAGCAGACAACGTCTGACAGAGGTGGACATCAATACTGGACACTGCATTCTGCTAGCAATGAGGAACATTTGTGTGCAATGATTACACAACTCGTAGGTGCATGGTCACAAGGTATAGCAGTGGTCCAGGTGGTCAATTTGCCTAAAGAAGTCCCAGATTTAAATGACAATGAAAGGTTTGAGATTGACAAGGATGGCGCATGCCCTTCATAGCGATATTGTTTCAGGTAGGCCCCTAATGTCTGCGGTTTGAGACCGCGAGTGTGATACAATCTCCTGCGGTGGTCTTTCCCATAGACTAATGTTGTGGAATGTGACCGTGGCAAGCCAATCAATGTGCGCCTATACGACCATGACCGCGAATGCTGCATACACTTACGCTTAGATGTGGAAACCAGCACTATTGCCAGCAGAGACTGCAGCCATACACAACTCATCACCATCAACTGCTGTGTTTCCCCGCTGTGAGTAAAAATGCCAGGCCACACAGGTGTGAGGGTCCCTGCCTTCACTACAGAGGAACCAGAAATCATGGTGGAAAAGGTGCTTCCCCTATATGCCAAACTTTATGGCTCTTCAGAGGAACTGAGATTTGCTAGATGTTTACTGCTCAATGATGTTGCAGACTATACATGTCTTGCGATTTCAAAATGTCATGTAGTGTTTTATGATCAACACATATCCACATGTCATATCTTGCCATCTCTGGTAAGGTAATGAGTGTGATGGATGAGATTTGAATGTGCTGCTCGAATCACTTCAGACTACAATGTGTCTGACTTCCAACAACTTCCTACTCAGGACCATGCATGATTTTCAGGATGCATTTGTCAAAGTGCACAAAGTTGTCACGCATAAGGCACACTAGTGGCCAATTATCAGTTAATCCAAATTTTGTTGTGTCAATGTCAAAAGAGTAGTTGAATGTTTCTGTGTATGGACTAACCAATATCAATTGATATCATTATTCACAACAGTTTCTCAGGGACAGGTGAGAACACTGCCTACACATGTATGAGACATTGTCAAATGAAGTCGGGGCAGACTAGTCATTGTCTCCCTCTGTATATCAATGCAGCTCAATGCCCATTCCAAGCGACATCATTGGAAAGCCATCGCCCGTAAAGTGCGGTACTTGGGAGTCCATCCCCGTCGCAGCGTCAATTGTAGAATAAGGTGGGAGGACCTACGACGGAGTTGTTACAACATCGCCCAGTTCCAGCTTGGACGGTCCTCCCCATGTTGTAGGGGCATGTGCGGGACCATGAAACCCATGATGAACCGTATCCTGGCGGTTGCCTATCTGGAACTACATGGGCTGTTGAGAGCTTAAAGGAGAGGGTGAGTAATGTACTTCAAGGACAACATACAACATGACACCTTTGGCACATCACAGGTGATGTCATTCACAAGCAGTATAAGTGTGGATGCTCAAAAAGGTTTTGTCTGCTTGGGTAATGAGACAAATAAATATGTGTCTGTCAGCTTGGCCACAAGTGTCTTTGAGCATTTTCATGTTTGTATCTTCAGCTCATTTTCTGAATCTGATTCATTGAACTGGAAGGCACTGCGTAAAACCCAAGGGTATATAATATGGAGTAACATGGTAGGCCACATCCAATGTCAGGGTTCACTCTACAGTAAAGTCCTACAAACACAAAGGAAGACACTGTATCAAATGAAATTCAAATGATGATGATGTTGAGCAGGACGTACACATGGTCAGAGGTATGACAGTATATTCTCAAATGTGACGTACCATGCTGGTAATGTTCCATAACACATGTATGTGACATGAAAATTACAATACATGTGAACACTGTTGATACACCACCTTAAATCCTCTGATGAAAATTGTGTCCATGTTACATCAATTATGTATTCACATTAGGCCTGGGTGGTAAATTCCGTTCCGCTCGCGGAATTTGCGGAATTTGGGTAATTTCGCGTTCCGCGGAGAACGCGGAATTGCCAAAAATTCCGCGGCTTTGCAGAATTTTTTGCTTGTTCGCGCTTTCAAAATGCGTGTTCGCGAGATATTTCTCCCAGAGCACGCAAACAGCGTTCGCGAACAGAAAAAAAGCAACGCGAACGGACGGAACAAGCAATTCCGCGTGTTCGCAGAACTATTGCGTGCTCGCGGAGATTTTTTACCGTTTTGCGGAGCTTTGCGTAGCGCGACTACGCAAATTCCGCCCACCCCTAATTCACATGTCAAGGCCTACACAAGCATTGTACTGTTGTGTCAGTTGAACCGTGTCATAAGGTGTCCCTTAGCACAATATTGTGTATGAATACAGAATTCTCAGCATTGCCAAAAATGCCAGATAACTAATAAATTTTCAACATTACACATGATGTACTATATACATGTACCTCATGTGTAGCATCATTGTAGGTCTTGTGGCTCAATGAATCTTTGTTGTAAGTATATGACTTGTGGAATATTTGAGTTGACCTTTAGAACAGAGTAAACAGGTCTGTTAGAAATGTGAGTGAACTGACACAATATATGTCATTTTTCACTTTGAATGATTGAGCTTACCTTAAAAAGATGAAGTGAGTAAATTTTCAACAAATGACTTACCAAGACATGATGGCATGACTAGATGTCGCTGGCATTGCCATCTAACATTGAATAACAAGGTATGTTCTCAAGTTTATTCGTAAATGAAAAAAAGGATTCAAATCTACCTTTGTTATGTTGGCATGTAATGATGCATATCATGAACATAAGTTGAACTCATACTCTTGGGATTTGAAAACACCATGAACATGTAAGGCTTCATGACATTTTAACATGCTTGCAGTCTTATGCAGTGTCAACAATTTTGAACCACATGTGTGTCATTATTGTACATAAAAAGTAGTTAACTTGTCATTTCAGCAATCATCCAGGAAAGTGGAGAATACAGGGTCTAGGATCATGGTGATGCAGCTGGCACAAGTTGGTCAAATCTAGATTCTCTCACTGATGGACCCAGTGGCCAGGAGAGCGATGGGCGTGCCATGGAGGACACATAGACTTCGACATCTGTTGAGTTGGACTCCAGTGACCACTCCCTGGTCTTGGCGGCTACTATGCACCTTTGTATCTCCACCCTTCCTCCTGCTCCCCAACCAGTTTCCCAGGCCCACTCCTTTAAGAGGGGAGCCGTCTCCACACCTCCAGGCACCTCTGCCCTTGTGCACCCAGCTGCCCTTGGTGAGGAGGCCATTGACCTCCTGAAACAGATCTCTGTCGGGCAGACTGCACTCAAGAATCTCATCCAGGGTCTTGATAGCCAATGTGCTCAGATGGCTGCCTACCTAGGTGGCATTCATAGTGGCATGTGTGCTCTACAGGGATCTTTTCAGGCTCTAGCTTCCTCAACAACTGCAGCAATAACCCCACTCCAACCTTCGCACCCACATCATTCATCATCCCCATCCCCAGTCCACATCCACATTCCTGAACCTGTCCAGACCCGAATTACACACATCCATGCATGCACCCGGACAGACAAATGTGGCACACAACAGCCACCCCCCCAATCACCCAACCCAACACACCACTACACAGGCAGCCATCTCTACCCACAGTCACCTAACCCATCACACCTCCACACAGCCAGCCAACCCCCCACAGTTACCTACCACAGCTCCACACATCCAGCCTTCCCCACCCACATTCACTTAACCCACCAACTCACCACACCTCCACATAGTCAGCCATTACCACCCACAGTCACCTAATCCACTACACCTCCACACACAACACATAACAACACTACAGTTCATTCCACTCCCTCTACCTCCCAATCTGATCCCTAAGTTGTTTTATCTGGACCCATCTGTCCAAGCCCAGTTACTCATGTGTTTTGGAGTTTGCCCTGTAGGAAACCTCCCAACCATTCCACCATCCAAGTCCGCTTTTACCATCCCCATTCTGTATGCCACCATGCCCAGACCCACCCATCGCAAAGTTGCCCCCAAAAAGAGGAGGAGGAGGAGGAAGGCTCACCCTCAGAAAAGGAAACACCCTTCAAGGGCAAAGTCCAACACCCTACCTCCAACACCTCAGCCCCCCTCTTCTGAAGAGTAGTCTGTCCCTTCCATGTGTGGTTCCTGAGGTGCCTGGGTTGCTCATATGTTGTTCCTCCAAAGGTGGAGTAGTTTGTGGCGTTCTACGGTAGGCAATGGTGTAGGCTCAGATGCCAAGGATACGTGTTAAGCCAAGTTGATATGGCCTCATGCCTTGTTCATTGTACATAGTTCTTTGTTCATCTTATTAAAGCTAATTTTAAATATGTACTCTTGAGTCCTGCCACCCCTTAATTTCTAATTAGTTTAACTGATGAAATTATTGGCTATTTATCTTTGCACATGTGATGACCTCACATATTGATCCTTGAGGACGAATCAGAGCAAAACTTGATGGGTTTGTGATCAACAGATGTAGGAACAACAACAGGGCATGTAAAGTTTGCTAGGTATGGTACATGAAATATTCTGGCAACTATATACTGTAAAATTAAAATGTATGTCTGTGATGACATTGTTGGAGATGTGAGATGCCATGAACATACATTACGTAACATTTTTGAAATGTTTGGAGGCCTGACAGTCACAGGCTACATGTGTGATGCTGTACATACATTTAAGATGTAACTTTGCCAGACCTAACATCCATATGCACGTAGTCAGTTCCTGATGTGTTTGCTAAACATGTGAGCAGTTCAACACTTATGTTTGTTTGCATGTCAGAAGAAGCATTATAGATGTGTCCCGTCTGTGTACTGTATGACGACACTACCTGAGCACTTAGTGCATTTAGTCCATATTATGTGCAAATGGTGGAATATTCATTCACAGCCATTGAGAGTACATATGCTTAAATGACTTACATGAGTAACTAGTTTGCTAAACAATAGGTGTCCTGGTATGTTTCAATGCACAGATACGTGATGATACAATCAGTTATGAAACTGGAGAGGTCTACTACTGTTTAGACACTAATGTGTGCATTTAGGAGGAAACTATTTCAAACGTCCTGTAATGGCTGCAAAACCATGTAGTGACATCATTGCCACACAAACAATCTGTCCATTTTTTTTACAGTAACACACTAGCAGACTCAAGATGCTCAAGTACAATGAAATTGGTGAAGAATGTCACCATTCCAGTGGGTGTCTTGCCTATTTCAACTCCTCCTAAGTACACCTCAGCGTGTTCTATTTTATTGAGATGCAGATTTGTAGAAGGGTACATATTCAACACATAAGTAGCTTAGCAGGGAAATAACTGCAGTAAACAAGGTGATACCAATTGTTGTGGAATTGATGTGGACATAGGAGGCAATAGAGGGGAGATCAGTATGTGGCTGAACATTTTTAAATGGATTATTCGTGAGCATAAGTGTTAATTTTTGTACAATGCCTGTGGCCAATCAGTTTGTGTGGTTGATTTGCGAAACACTCTGGTGACGACCGCTGAGAGGGTGAATGTGTTGGCTCGCACATTGTTACTTTATTCTTTTCAATGTTGCAAGCGGATTCTCAACGCACGCTCGGTGGTGTTGACCGCAGATTGAACTTCCTTTCAACGTGATTGGATGTTTTTGAAAATTGCACACCATTTCTGGTGTGCTTGCTTGATGTACTTTGGGTATGTGGCATATATGTAGGTGGAAGTCACCTGACCTCTTTACTTGCCAACTGACACTGGTGCGAAACCATCCTCCTCAACATTAGCTGCTGTTTGGCTTTTCACCTGGCCCTAATGGCACGTCCCAAAGGTTTGAGGGCCCCTGCCATCTGTCTTGAAGAACTTGAAAAGCTGGTCGAAGTGGTCCTCCCGATGTACAGACAACTGTATGGCTCAGCAGAGGTTCAGGTGTTTACGACAACTCTACAATATTCCTCTGCCAAGATGCATGACTTTCAGGGTCTTGTAATGAACAGTTGAGCATGTGTGCTGTATGTGAAGTACTTCAAGTGAGCGTGTGACAGTATTTTCTGTCTTTCTACTTTTTCTGTACACGGAGGATGGCAACATATTTCATTGACAGAATCCAACGTAACATGTAACAGATTCGAGGTCTAGGCAGTTTTGCATGGTTAATGGCTATTATATGTATGATTGTTGGCAGATGTGAAGTGTTACCTTGGCTGAACAGGTACCTGCGCACTTATTTTAAGAGGTCTTTCTGCATGTCATGGAGATATCATGTGATGTAGTCAGAGTTTTGCATTTCAGAATATGTCCTTAAGTTATGTTGTTGCTTTTGAGAGCAGTGATCACTACTACATGTACATTTACACATACATGTCACTGCTTGCATCAGTGGAACTCACTGAGCAATAGCATAATTTAGTAGGTCGTTTGTCCATGTTAACAGCCTGTGTACATACTGCCTAATGTTTAACTAAGTGATGTGAATGGTAGACTGTGTGCTAGTGAAAAGGGATGCTGAAAGTGATGCCAGATCTTCTAACTGACTCTAGGCATGATCACTTGATGTTTACTGTCAGCCATGTGACTCTTCAATATGGACCTTGTGTTACATGTAGTACCACACTGAAATACCTTCAACTAGGCCATGTGTGCCCAAACATACTTGTCCATTTGTCATGTTTCTTCATACGTGTGCATTATATGTGCACGTTGGTATATTTTGTGGGTCTTCAATGTGACATTGATGGCATGTGTATGTTCATGTATTTGCTATGCCCAGCCCTTACATCATGTTACACATGGCTAAAAATCTCTGATCTATTGCAACATGTCCTTTGCTCAGAACTTTGTCAGATGACATGTGATGTGGTTATATGTGTCTCTGTAACACACGGCAAGCAACGCTGGCCATGAACATGTATGTTTGTCGAGGTACGTGTTCAAGGACAGTGTGTCCTGGCATGTTTCTCAGAGGCTGTAGAACATAACAGTGAATTTGTGCCTTAAAAGGTGGTCAAACAGATGTGAGGCCTCCTAATGCAAAAGTATTTTCCTAACATATGATATTTGTGCTGTGTCATCAATGATTCATTTTGTGAGTTGCTTTGTTTATGTCAACTTACAGACTGACATTGACTAGGTTATTATTGTACTTTTATACAGGTAAATGCCCATCAGAAGCAGGCATTATGGAACGGCATTGCCTGGAAAGTTTGGGCCCTGGTGGTTTATAAGTGGTGGAGAGTCCACTGTCGGAAGAGGTGGGAGGACTTTAGACATAGATGCTGCAACATCATAGAGTACCAGCTGGGAAGATCTTCCTTCCGGTGTAGGGGCGTGCACCAGCCTTTGTTTCACTGATGGTCCGAGCCCTGGTGGTGGCCTATCCTGACCTTGATGGGCAGTTGACGGCCCAACGGCAGCAAGGATGGGGTGAGTGCTGGACTGTGTCTACACAAAGTTCACAGACATGTTACTCCCTTTCCAGAAAGTGCTTCATACAGGAGAGGAGATTGTATACTCCACACCTGAGGCTGGTGTGTTATGACATGGCTGGATGGGGAAACATGGATATATTCTCCTGGGTCACTCATATCTGATGAAGGTATCCATTCTAAGAGGACATTGACAAATAATGAGTGATCTTGGGATTTTAAGACAACCCACTCATGACAGTTCACAAGTAATTGTTCCTGTATCATTACAACAGATATATGTGGCATGCCGTGAGAAATAATCACAAATGTAGAACTTGAAAAAGGGTTGTTTAGTCCCTACTGTTCCAACTTTGGCCTTGCTCTGATGATGTTTGATCTGTATGGTGTACTCTGTGGATGCGCTTTCGTCACATGCATTTTTTGACACCTGTTGTTCTGTGTGGCTCTGAGTTGATGTTGATCCTTAATTGACCATGGACAGTTCAATGTGTATTGGACTGTACATATGTTAGCAAGTAGATTGTGTAACCTGGTCCTGTTTGGCAGGTATATGAAGTACATTGTGTTATCACTGTGATTTTGTGTTCAATTGTCTACACGCATACAGTCAGTGTGTCATGTGTAAGTTGATCATTCCAACATAGTAACAGTATGTTGAACATTTGTTCATGGTCTACTGTGTGGCCTATGTCTGTATCTGATTGCGTAGTCACAATTGAGCTCTACATTCTGATCATCTATGTGTGGTATGTGACATGTTATGGTACTGTTAACTGACAATTTTAGGACTGATGGAGTCTGGTAATATGTTAGCATGTGTCCATACAATGGTGGGGACTAATTGTTATTTTGGCACATGATATATGAGAGTTGTTTCCCTTCTTAGTTGGTGACAGGTGTGCCACTTTTCTCAGGTAATGGCACATTCTAGGGAGTGGGTATCTCTACGGTGTATTAGAGCTGTAATGTGCTGATGATGTTGCATACGTGACTGATGTGCTATGATCATGTCTATTGTTGTGGTAGTGGTCTCTTGCCAGGGAAACCATGTGTGAACAGGTAAAGTGACAATAAACCAGTGGTGGCCATGAAGGTATTAGTAGTCATCATTGATGCAGTATTGTATGCCACTTTAATTTCACTGTTGTGTAAATGTTTGGAGATGAGTATGTACATATGTCTCAAACCAATTTCCACTGTCTCTTCAGCATCTACGAGACGGGCAGGGGACACTGTGTGGATGACATTGTGGAGGCAGCTGAACAGAGTGGCTCTGGTCAGGAGATTGAGAGCAACGGAG
Organism: Calotriton arnoldi; assembly: GCA_963921515.1. Lineage (NCBI taxonomy): Eukaryota > Metazoa > Chordata > Amphibia > Caudata > Salamandridae > Calotriton > Calotriton arnoldi. The sequence goes on from CAWUFW010008346.1 coordinate 888,051, forward strand.
TCATGGAGTCAGAGGGTGAGGGGCGTCCACATGAGGAAACAGAGTCATCATCGTCATCCTCAGCAGTGTCAGGCTCCGGTTGCAGCCCCGTAGTTGTTATGTACCCCACAGAAACAGTGTCACAAATACCCTTGGCCACCACCACACATCCCATATTCACCCTGCCTGCTGTTCCCCACAAAGTTGTCCACATTCACTTCCGTAAGGGCCGTGACATCTCCTTACCCCAGGTACCTCTTCCCCAGCTGCGGTGCCCACAGCTGCCCTGAGTGAGGAGGCTGTATCACTGTTGAGACAGATCTCTGTTGGACAAACTGCACTGCTGAATGCACTCCAGGGGCAATCCTATGTTACGACACAGACGTTGGAGTTCCTGGAGGGCATTCAAACTAGCTTGTCTGCTCTACAGAGATCTTTTCAGACAATGGCCTCCTCACTGACGGCAGCCTTCCTCCAAAGGCATCCTTCCACCCCACAACCAGACTCTTCCACATCCCAGGTCATGTTACCAATTCCTGTCACAAATTAATGCAGACATCGCTACACTCAGACAACAACATCCACAGGCACAATTTTGTCTCCAAAACGCAGGAAGATTGGCATGCATGCATCCACCAAGCTGACACAGACCTCTCTCAGCATCCCCACTACACACATACCCACAGATCACCACTATCAGACACAGTCCACACAGAAGCAGCTTCAAACTCACAGACACCAGCAACAGGCACATCTACATCACAGCCACAGACTACATATTCAACCCAAAGCACACCCCTTGTTATTCCCCCTCCCCAAAGTAAATTTGGATTGTCTGAGAGTTTCCCTCTGCCTCAGACACTACCCCTCCTTCCACTTTTGATCCTGCTCTTACCACTCCTGACCCAAGTTTAGCCTGATTTTAATTTGACGAGGTGCCTGGAATGGCCACCTGATGGCCCTACCTGGGGATGTTTTCTTGGCAGTGGGTTTTGGCACCTTGTGTGATACAGCACAGTGTTGGATCCCATATCACCATTGGTGTGGCCTTTGTCATTCATGTGATGTTTCTTATGTTTGTTTATAAAGTTTGTCCATTGGATACCACCCTGGTGGATTCATTACTCATGACGGTAAATGAAGTGATGCTATTATTCTGTTGATACTACTACATTGTTGTACTCTGGAGCTGGGAATGAATGAATGAATGAATGAATTGGCATTTATAGAGCGCATGGCTACCAGAAGGCCTCCCAGCGCTAGGAATAGGTAGTCCTTACTCAATGGTGATTGTGATGGTAGCTCTGCAGTCAAATGTGGCTGGCTTTCTCCCAGTGACGTTGCTAGGATATGTGTGCTGTGTGTTTGTATGAGAGGTTAGAGTTTGTCAACATGCATTTTGTGTGCTTGGCATACATATTTTGAAGGCTATTTTTGAGTCCATTGGATTGTGAGTATGAATCAGCTACTAACTGTAGTTTTCAAAGATGTGATTGCTGGTATAAGGTGCCAGGACACATTTCGTACGCATGTGGGACAGTGTATAGCTAGTGTCGGTCCCTGAGATGCTTCATGTGCCAAGAGTGAATGCACATGTAGTGCAATTGCAAACTTGTGTAGTTTCTCCCTCTCCTCAGTTGTGTGCTTTGTTTGATAGATAGTGTGATTGCTACTCTGCCTGAAGTGTTTCAGTTGTGTTGTTGGATATATTTGTTATGGTTTAGACACTGTCCCTTTACGTGACCATGTGTTTTGCAGTAAAATGTGGCTGTGACCATAGTGTGGCTATGCATTTTTTTGAGTTATCTGATTTTGCAAGACATATGGAATGAATCTGGTTTGAGGATAGGGTCTAGACAGTGGTGCACATGACGAGGAGATGGTGACTGGGTCTTATTGTTTGTGTTTCGGTGGAAAATGCCTCTGGTAGATCTGTGTGGTTTCATGCAGACTTGTGGATGCGTGGGTGATATTGGGGAGCAGGACTAGTGATGTTCTGTGTGTACCAGGTTGTATGGTGTTTGGGATGTGTGGAGCCGATTCACAGAACTAATCTGAGATAAAATCCTAAACTTACTACTTTTGGTATTCACAGAAGGCATTTAGTAGTAGTAAAGTTAGGACTCCTAACTTTACTACTACTAAACTGAGATAAAATCCTAAACTTACTACTTTTGGTATTCACAGAAGGCATTTAGTAGTAGTAAAGTTAGGACTCCTAACTTTACTACTACTAAATTCCTTTTGTGAATACCGAAAGTCATAAAGTTAGGATTTTGTCTCAGTTTAGGAGTCCTAACTTTACTACTACTAAATGCCTTCTGTGAATACCAAAAGTAGTACATTTTGGATTTTATCTCAGATTAGTTCTGTGAATCGGCCGCTGTGTTCATAGGTCTGCCATTTGGCTGGTGGTGTCAAGTGCTGTTCATCTCCTCTTCCTGCAGATGTCACTGACAACTTTCATTGTTAGTTGACCCAGGTCTTTTGGTGCGTAGTGTGTATTGGTAATTTAGGGACTGAGAGGGTACACTTCGACTTCTATTGGGCATTGTAATTGTTGTACTACAAAATGCATTGCCCATGTGTACCAGAACGTGGTCTTGTCAGTGCAATGTGGTGGTAGTGTGAGGTTCTTTTACTATAGCGCAGGGATGTGGCTTGTGTCATACTACACATTTGATAGGGTTCCTGAGGATGGGTTGTTGGACAGTTGTAATGGTGAGGTATATGTGAGTTAATTTGATGTGGTATCGCGAGGCAAAGATTGTGTACATGGGCTTGATTGTCCATTTTGTGATGTTGGGTATATGGAGTATGTTGATTTCTTGCGTTTAAGTCTGTGTGGAATGCCATTATACTGCGTCTGACCATAGGCCTTCGTTTTACCCGACTAAAGGCACATGTGCCCATTTTCTGCTCTATGTGGGTGACTGGTACAGGGGAACCGGTAACATCCCCAACCACATGTCGCAACGCACAGGCCTTTGTGAGATTGATGCACTTGGAGGACACACCTCCCTTGTGTTTTATTAGGTGGTGCAGCATATTGTTGGCCAGGCGCGGTGTTTGCATTGTGATGTGAATTACCGGAGATGGCGCCCACGTCTGTGTCTGCTTCAGACATAGTTCAGCAGGTAAATCATAGTGAGAACAGGTAGGACTCCCTCCATGAGTGCAGGAGTCGTGCGTCGATGAGTAAAGCTGAGTTTCAGCTTTATATCCCTCCTTGTCCACTTCCAGTGCAGCTGCAGTGTTGCACCGAGTCAATGCAGATACGATGCTGGCGGTATGGACAGAACTGAGCCGGCACACATGTATGCTCATGATGCTATTTGTAATACAGCAGACAGAGGACCACCATAGAACCGCATGCACTGGCATGGCAGTCCCACGTCCACCAGACTCGTAATCAGACCCATAGTCTAACTTTGGTTTGTAACTGCTCATACATTATTTTAGTTTGTTTAGTTAGTTTAGGGCATAGTTATGTTACGGATTGGTCTAATAGATGTTCCTGGTAGCTCTGTTGTTTTTGTATAGCTTGCAGTAGTTTTTGAAGGGTAGGTTGACTTCTTCCCATTGTGGATTGGAAGGGATCATGCCATCCTTCCACTGCATTGTTGGTTTTGGCTTGTTGGGTTAGGGTACTGTCGTACACATTCCACCATGGAATGTGGAATTTTGGTTGGCGCCTGTGTCCAGATATATGTTGTCTTCCTACCCAGATGTCCTAAAAAAATAGTCTAGTACGGGAGATAATTTATTTTCATTGGCTCGACAGTAGGGACTTTCTATTATTAGGTTATAGTGATTTGCTACTTCAGTTATGGGGACGTAGTCTAGAGCTATACGTTTTTTTGTTTCTTATACAAAGCGGCTATTTGTCTGAAGACCACCAGACTTGTGGTGGTGCGGTGTTGGTGGTCCTGCAACTGCTACATTACGACCCTATTGGGCATGACGGACTGGGACCTCCAACTCCACTAAGGAACCGCAGTTCCCTGGCAGTTGCGCAGCATTCAAGAGGCATCTATATGCTTGGCTGGACCACCACTGTCCCACCAAGCATATTATGACTTTCATCTCCACCACTGATTTCATTGAGGTCTTTCCTTCATGAAAACAGTGGCAGAGATGAAAGAAAGGGGGCTGTGAAGGGCCCCCTTGTGCCTCACATCTTCTGGATGCACAAAGGGTGGCACAACATGTGCCCCCCTGTCTGCATGCACAGAAGTTCTTGCACAGCATGGACTTTTGAGTCCATGCCTTGCTGGACATTCCTTTGATGGTCCCATTGTGGTGCCTATTTTATAGGCACTGCTTTGGGAACAGCAAAGGAGGCACCTGCCAGTGACAAAAAAAGTCATTATTTGGCGGGTGGTTCACATGCCGGGTTGGTGGTGCAGCGGCGGGGTGGTCCTGCCGCTGCACTGTCAAACTTGTAATCGGGCCCCTAGGGTAGATTTTTGTAGGTGTCTCCATATGCTGTGGGTAAAATGGTAATAGCACTCTTGCATGACTGTGCGGGAAAAACTTTTAACAATGGCTTATTGTTCAAAGTCAATTATAATTATTTGGAGGTAATAATTGTTAGTTTGCTGTTTTATTTGGGTTAGGAGTTCTACATAGGTAGTTGTTTGTTTATTAGGTAGGAGTTCATAGATGAAAGGGATGTTACTGTTGTGGCATCCCCCATGGATGGCATAAAGTTGGTAAAATGGTTTGGGACATATTTTAAATGTCCTATCCATCATCCATGTTTCGCATTGCTTTCATTTTAATAGGTTTGCGGGGTTGCAAAGATAATCATTCTTTTTCAATACATTTATTCTCATATAAAAGGAATTGTTCCTCTTTGTAAGTTATTGTGAGTTCATGTTGAATTTCTTCCTCACGTAGGGGCTCATTACGATGTCGGTCGCAGTTGCCGCAATCCAGCATCGCCGTGGTCTCAGGACCACATGGTGTGGTCACAAGTTCCCATTTCTCTATGGGAGCTTTTGCTGCGGTCAGAAACCTGAACCAGCACAAGTTCTTATAGAGAAATGGGAGTTTCTGTTAATCCCTGCACCGCATGTCAGGCACTGTGTGCAGAGATTAACAGGGGGCACCAAAGGTGCCCCCAACTGGAGGCCACTGAGACATGGGGACTCTGCTAGGGGCCCCCAAAGTCACTTTCCAACATGCTTTTCATGTCAGAAAGTACTGTATGTAAAATCTGTCGGAAACCGACTTTATAATCCCCACAGCTAAAACGCCATCCACAAGGGATAATGTATGGCCCCTGACTGACCGACGGACTCCTTGAGCCCGTCGGAACCCATTTGGTCCGACTGGCCGGTTTAAACTCGGACGGCCTGCATTGCAATTAGGCGGTCAGACTTTAAACCTTTCAGATGTCGGTTGGTGAGCCTCCGGCAAGTGACTGACATCGTAATAGGGCCCTGAATGTTTTTGGGGCAGGTGGTGTATGACTTGTGTGTTTTTAGGTTCTGAAAAATAGTAATTTTAAAGTTGGTATGGCAGGTAAGTGACCAGTTATGTGCTCTGGGACATGAGGGAAAATGTCTTTGAGAATTTTAGTTGTGGGTTTTGGGAGCTATTGCTTGCTTCTTTAAGATTTTTTAATACATTTCTGACTTCAATTTCAGTCACGTTAGGGGGTGTTATGTTCCTTAACACTTATAACAGTCATTTCTCTAGTTGTTGCCCTCCCATAGCAAGCATTTGAATACAAATTTGTACATTTCCAATTGGTGTGTTTAGCTGTTGTTCTCTCTTGGCTGTATGTGTACCCAATATAGCATAACAAAAATGTGCCTTTTTGCGAAGAGATACATTTTGCACCTTCTATCATTTTCTTAATTTTACTGTAATTAAATACATATGTAGAAAAATTTAAATATATATTATATTCATTTTTTACATTTCAATATTTCACATTAGTTAAATACACTTACATATCTGTGGTGGGTAGAAATTTTTCTTTCTTGAAAATGTTTCTGTTCTTTTTTCTAGTTTTCAGTATTTTGCTTTATCCTGTTGAAATAAAAATAATTGTTTAGTTATTTTGTTTACAAATAGTATGTTGTTTAAGGGGGAAAGGGTGTGGGTGGGATTGGTTTAGAATTTTTATTTGTGTGTTACTTTGCAATTAAATTATACTTTCGTTAAGCAGAGTTTCGTTCTTTCCCAGTTTTTGCAGTTTTAGAGGTAGTTTGTAATTTTTACTGGTAATTGTTGTTTGCAGTTTTATTTTATTGGTTGTTGTAGCATCTGTTTAATTGTTTTGTCAGTTATGTCCTTATTTGGAAAATGCAAATTAAGGGGCTCATTACGATGACGGACGGAAGCCCATCCGTGCTAGTGGCGGAAAACCGTCATGTCGTCCGCCCCAGGTGCGGTCATTGCGACCACCAAATCACAATGGTCCAACGGAGCAAACAGAGCAGGACCGTTGTGCGGAAACACGTTCCGTCCGCCAACCAGATCACGATGTTGCAAACAGCCCTTCCCACCGCCGTGTAAAAACCACCACGTTGTGGATGGCGGAAATACAACAACGGAGAGGAAGAGCCGATACAGAAGCCATCCAACCCACCGGAGCCGCCATGGATCCTGCACTACAGGCCTTCCCACAGCTCTACCTGCTGCACCTGCGGCAGACAAGATGCCGCCGCGTTCAACAGCAGAGGTACGTACCAAACATCTCCACGCATGCAACCCCTGAACAACTACAACTCCCAGCAAGCGTGGCGGCACCACGATGAATGTGGCAACCTGCCAAATGGAAATTGCGAGGCCCACCCAATCCCCATGACTGGCCCTTGGTGCCCCAGAAAGCAATTGGGGCCAATGCCGAGCCCCGCAGTTGCAGAGCGCGCACACCACAATATCAAAATATGTACACCGCCAAAGGCTCTCATTGGCTGATGGCTCATTCGCATAGTGTGTGCCACACCGTGCCGGCCGGGAAGCTGCGACCGCAACCCTGCAACATTCAATTGGAGCCAATGCGTGTCATTGCTGTGGATGCCAGCTCCCACGCATGCGAACACATACTGCATTTGCATTGGCGCCCTGCGAATTACATCACACATCACAGCTCATTCGCCTAAAGTGATTGGTGCACCCCATGTGTAATGCTGTGGGGCACGAGGCCCCCATGCATATAAAGTAACCACACAGACACTGTACTTGTATGGGAGATCTGGCCCAGGGCACGTGCGTCCGGCCCCGTTTGTTGGTAGGGTGACAGATCCAGTGACGCCTGTGCTGGGTGGCTGTGGGGTGGGGGGTAAGCCAGCTCTCTGGGAGTGGCTGGTACATCAGAACAACTAGAACAGTGATCACCTGGTCACTACACTGTGAAGGGATGAGAGAGTGTGACCTTTTAGTCAAGTCTTCACACACATGGTATGTCCAAGAAAGGAGAGTGAAATTACATACATTGTCATACCTTGTGGCCAGCATGGACTGAAATGAGGGAAGGAGTCAAAAAGGACAAAGGTCTCCCGCACTGTACCACTGTTGTGTAATGAAACATCCAACCTGTGAACCCACCTGTATATCCCTTGACATCTGACTGGCGTGCCTTGGCCAGGGGTCGTCCTGTGAAGGGACAGTGACGTAGGCAGACAATCTGAGGTGTCCATTGTCTGCAAATCAGACATACTTGTAATCCCTAGCACACCCAACACACATACTGGTGTGGCGTGCAGTGTGCCTAGCTGCCAATGCCTGCAAATGTTCCCTGACACGTCCTGAGTCAGTGCTTCTCCAGACCAAACGCCCCCAAAATTCATGCCCACCAGTATGGATGACATGTGATTACCACACCTTGTAAACCTCATTGGCTTACGTGACATTCCCTGTAGACTGATGTACTTACGTAATTGCATGACTGATTGTCCCTGTACAATGTGTGCGTGACGTAAAGTACTGTCACACGCTATCAGTAGCGCCATACAACAAATGAAATGCACATGAGCGAGTGGCTATGGAGAGAAGAGGGGCGCTGGACGAGGGTGGCAGAGAGGGAAGCCGAGGAGGAGGGCATGAGTGAGAGCATTAGAAGTGTCACTTGCCTGATACTCCCACCTCAGGTAACCTCCTCCTCCCATCATGAGGACCCTTCATGGATAAACACACTTCATGACAGTGGTAACATCTAGAAAGAGAATATGGAAGGAAGGAATGCATCTCCGTGGCCCTTGTAAAACTGAGAATAGATAAAGGAGGGCCCTGAAGCAGGCCTGGCGAGAGACATAAGTGACAAATCGGGCACGCAGGGGCCCACCCGAATGCCTCGTTGGACCACACAAATAAAGAGTCCTGGAGCCTGCCCTGCCTGGGAGGCATACCAAATGTTGATGGGAGCCATTGATGGAACACACATTGGCCTCGTACCACAACAGGCAAGTGAACCCATCTATAGGATCCCCAAACACTACCACTCCATCAACGTGCAAGTGGTACGACAGGCAGAGCAGATCATCTCACACGTGTGTGCAGAGTATCCGGGGTCGGCACATGACTGCTACATCTGGCAGACCAGCAACATCACCCCCGCTCCCAACCCACACATGCCCAGTGACGATGACAGTGGTGAGGAAGAAGGCTTTGACCAACGTCAACAGCTCATCGTCAACTGCTTCCGTTGAGTGTGATTCAACAATGATCAACTACGACTGTGGGGCCGATTCCGATCTCGGTCGGAGGCGCACCCAATACCATTCGGTCAGGAAAAAAGCCATGCGAATGCCTGTTTCCCGACCGATCCGTACAGCACACCGAACGAGTAAGTAAGATGCGCACAACAGCAAAGAATCCGGCCGAGCCGTACTCACCCAATCCAGGTCCTGTACTCCGACCGAGGCGAATCCGGAAACGCAGAATCGAGTCGCACGGAAGGGAAAATGCAGCTCCGTCCGGCCGAACAAGTACGATGCGCTTCCCGTACGCGCCGAACCCGTCACTACGCACGGCACGTCAAAGCATCCGGGAGAGGCGCACATAAGCTCCGATTCGCGCCACAACACAATCCACGGCTACGAGACGAACACGCCAGCGACGAGGACGAGGCGAAGCGACGAGGACGACGCGAAGCAACGAGAAGGACGAACGACACGAACCAACCATGAATCCCTTCGTCCCGATCATACCAATATTCTACATTTACTACCGGAACAGGCACGGACGCGTACGGCGCAGAAGGTAAGTCAGACACCAACCACAAAACACATACAACATGTACACGACACATCACACACACACAGAGGGATGCAGAATATACTTACACCAGCAACAGCAGCACCATAGGGGCGGGATGCCCATCACCAATGCCACATATGCACACAGGGGCCTGAATGCGCACCACTACCCCTACCCAGGGGGGGCTGGATGCCTACCACTACTACCACCCTTAGCCAGGGGGGGCTGGATGCCTACCACTACTACCACCCTTAGCCAGGGGGGGCTGGATGCCTACCACTACTACCACCCTCACCCAGGGGGGCTGGATGCCTACCACTACTACCACCCTCACCCAGGGGGGCTGGATGCCTACCACTACTACCACCCTTAGCCAGGGGGGCTGGATGCCTACCACTACTACCACCCTTAGCCAGGGGGCTGGATGCCTACCACTACTACCACCCTTAGCCAGGGGGCTGGATGCCTACCACCACCCTTAGCCAGGGGGCTGGATGCCTACCACTACTACCACCCTTAGCCAGGGGGCTGGATGCCTACCACTACTACCACCCTCACCCAGGGGTGGCTGGATGCCTACCACTACTACCACCCTTAGCCAGGGGCTGGATGCCTACCACTACTACCACCCTTAGCCAGGGGGGCTGGATGCCTACCACTACTACCACCCTCACCCAGGGGGGCTGGATGCCTACCACTACTACCACCCTTAGCCAGGGGGGCTGGATGCCTACCACTACCACCACCCTTAGCCAGGGGGCTGGATGCCTACCACTACTACCACCCTCACCCAGGGGGCTGGATGCCTACCACTACCACCACCCTTAGCCAGGGGGCTGGATGCCTACTACCACCCTCACCCAGGGGGGCTGGATGCCTACCACTACTACCACCCTTAGCCAGGGGGGCTGGATGCCTACCACTACTACCACCCTTAGCCAGGGGGCTGGATGCCTACCACCACCCTTACCCAGGGGGCTGGATGCCTACCACTACTACCACCCTCACCCAGGGGGGCTGGATGCCTACCACTACTACCACCCTTAGCCAGGAGGGGCTGGATGCCTACCACCACCCTTAGCCAGGGGGGGCTGGATGCCTACCACTACTACCACCCTTAGCCAGGGGGGGCTGGATGCCTACCACTACTACCACCCTCACCCAGGGGGCTGGATGCCTACCACTACTACCACCCTTAGCCAGGGGGGCTGGATGCCTACCACTACTACCACCCTTAGCCAGGGGGCTGGATGCCTACCTACTACCACCCTCACCCAGGGGGCTGGATGCCTACCACTACTACCACCCTTAGCCAGGGGCTGGATGCCTACCACTACCACCACCCTTAGCCAGGGGGGCTGGATGCCTACCACTACCACCACCCTTAGCCAGGGGGCTGGATGCCTACTACCACCCTCACCCAGGGGGGGATGGATGCCTACCACTACTACCACCCTTAGCCAGGGGGAGCTGGATGCCTACCACTACTACCACCCTTAGCCAGGGGGGCTGGATGCCTACCACTACCACCACCCTTAGCCAGGGGGCTGGATGCCTACTACCACCCTCACCCAGGGGGGCTGGATGCCTACCACTACTACCACCCTTAGCCAGGGGGCTGGATGCCTACCACTACTACCACCCTCACCCGGGGGGCTGGATGCCTACCACCACCCTTAGCCAGGGGGCTGGATGCCTACCACTACTACCACCCTCACCCAGGGGGGCTGGATGCCTACCACCACCCTTAGCCAGGGGGCTGGATGCCTACCACTACTACCACCCTTAGCCAGGGGGCTGGATGCCTACCACCACCCTTAGCCAGGGGGGCTGGATGCCTACCACTACTACCACCCTCACCCAGGGGGCTGGATGCCTACCACTACTACCACCCTCACCCAGGGGGGCTGGATGCCTACCACTACTACCACCCTTAGCCAGGGGGGCTGGATGCCTACCACTACTACCACCCTCACCCAGGGGGGCTGGATGCCTACCACTACTACCACCCTTATCCAGGGGGGCTGGATGCCTACCACTACTACCACCCTTAGCCAGGGGGGCTGGATGCCTACCACTACTACCACCCTTAGCCAGGGGGGGCTGGATGCCTACCACCACCCTTACCCAGGGGGGCTGGATGCCTACCAGTACTACCACCCTCACCCAGGAGGGGCTGGATGCCTACCACCACTACCACCCCCACTCATAGGATGGACAATGCATGACACAACCAGCACACCACAACCTAGGGAATGCAAGAAAAAGACATCCCCCCAACACCATGACAAGCGTGTGTAGACTGTGTCAAATGCCTACAACACCGAACATGACTTTGAACATACAATGTGACCCCCTAGCACATGTGCCACACATATATGTGTGTGGCCCCCACAATGCAAGCAAGCCATGACCATTGTGGCAATGGGGTCCAAACCCCCATCATCACAGTGACCAAAATGTAAGTGTGGGGTCCATAGCTGAAGCACATTTTGAACAGTGTGGCAATGGGGTCTAAACCCCCATCATCACAGTGACCAAAAGGTAAGTGTTGACAAAGAAAGAGCTGCAATTACCAAACTGCATGGATGATTCCTGGTCACAGAACAAAAAACACATCAGTGGCAAAGTAGTGTATGTGTCCCATTGCAACATAGATTGGGGAGGCAAATACTGCAGTGCAAATAAGACATACCTATGGCCATGTGCAGACAAACAACACCCATGGGGGCTGACACTGTCAACATTCATCAATGA